>JXTB01000044.1:1134277-1183871 GCA_002914805.1 Parasponia andersonii
ATTGCAGCACTATTCATCCAAACCTCATCGAAATAAAATCGAAACACAGTCGAAATAACATCGAAAGTTTATTTTACCTATTTAATAGAGAATACAGAGCATATTTAACCTAATTTCTCTTTTAAATATCATCAAAAAGGTATCGAAATTTTGACTCTGTAAATCGAAACACAGTCAAAATATCATCTAAACTATGTCGAAATACCATCGAAAACACGTCGAATTTCGCGTGATTTTCTGGTACTATTTTCAGCCATACTCATCGAAATATGATCGAAAATTTAGACCAACTAATCGAAAACGCATCGAAAAAATGTCGGAATGAAGTCAAAAATTTCTAAATCGTCTTCTACTACAAATGCCCTAAATTAAAAAAAAAATAAAACTCTCAAATCATATTTTGCTTACCTTCTTTTGGGGACTCATTTTTCTCAACGTAATCCTAAACAGTGTGAAAGATTTGCGATAGACGACACGACGATTTTTCGTCTTCCTCGGTTAACGACGCGATGGTTCTTAGCTCTTCAGAGAAGGAGACGAAAGAGAGAGTGGAGAGAGAGAGAGAGAGAAATGAGGAGTTTAAGAGGAAGAGACATATTTTCTCTTAGGTATTAGTAAGGGTATTTTCGTCCGTAAGTATATTTTTCAAATGTTTTTTAACTTGTGCATATTGGCCAAAATAAAGGTATTACGGAGCATATTTAACCTAATTTCTCTTATATTTTAGTACAGTAATTGAAATTAGTAGATAAATATATCTACTAAGTGTAAAAATATATATATTTACATATTTAACTATAAAATTTAAAAAATGAATATCTACTTAATCAAATTTAAAATATTAGTCATCTATAAGGCCCTTTATTATAGATTATATTCGGGTCACAGGCCGCGGATCACGTACCACAGCTCTATATGATTTGTTTAGTAAATAGGTTATACGGGTTAGTCATATCAATCTGTTTATAAATAGGTCATGTTCCTATCATAATTTCTGATATGTTTGGATTGAATATTTATCTGTTATATATGTACATCGATGCAATATGTATAGGACTCATAAACACGAATTACCAACTCTAGTCAAGTATCAACTACTACGAGAAAGTATCATGTTAATCTGCTTTCTAATAAAAATAAATAAATAAATCATTCAAAACATAATTACCGCTATTTATTGATTTACTTAATTTTTTTTTAACGGAGATTTGCTTAAATTTTAAACTCCTACCATTCCTATGTATTAAAAGATCCAATATCTACGTTGTTTTTCAGGCTCTTTTTTATAAGTTTACATGTGAAGATAAATATTCTACGATTGACACCAAAAGGAAATCATGTGATGCTAATTTATCTAAGGGAAAAAAAAACGTGTGATGTTAATTTGTAATATTTCTAAAATAAGATATTGAGGTTCTCCAAAAAACGATATTGAAGCTAGAGTGAAATTTGGGCCTGCTGCTGTGTTGGGTCCAGAGTTTTATTCTAAATTAAACTAGATTCGAATTGGAAGAAATTAGATTTTTTAAGGCTTGTACAGGAGTGTCCTACTTTTGGGTGTACCGATCAACATATATCCCATTTCTAGAGCATGGACAAAAATATTCCTTTTCGTCATTTATATTTTTTAATGTCAAATTTGTCCTAGAGAATTAATGCACTTTCTTTTTCGATTAGTTGGCCTCTAACTCCCCTGATGGCGCTACAGAATTAGTTGCAAACTCTCGTGATCGTTCTTTGGCTTCGCTATGGTGACTTTATTGATTGGTGAATTAATTACGAAGCACAGTATTTTTCTCAACCAACAACCCATTGATCGCTTTCCGGGGAGATTTTTGAACGGAGAATTCAAAATTGATGGTACTGATTTGACACACTCTGGATCTACCATTTTTGGTTTAAAATTAGTAAAGCTCCAAAGAAAATCATTGTTCTTTGAGATCAGATTATCGACAAGCTCTAACCATATCTCTGTTATATGAGACCTAGTATGTAACAAACTCTTCTGATGTTTTTATTCTACGAGAGCCAATATATGGCAGCTCAATCCTTCAAAACCCAAAATTAACAAGATGGTTTATTAAGAGAAATGTTTCTGCTATTATTTGTAAAACAATTAAACAAGTATTTAATATTTCCTAATTGGCTAAAATTAAATATCGTAAAATAATTAATTACTGCTATTAAGAAAAATGACTCAGAAAAAAAGCACTACCCATGACATATTCTATTCAATCAAAGACCCAGAGTACAAAAATTCTGTATAAATTGTCTTTTTTCCTTTTTTAGTTACAAATATACTAGCACATATATAATTAATGGTTTTGGTTTCACTTTGTCTTCCATTTAAGCCTTTTCCTCTTTATTCAAGCCAAAAAAAAGAAAAGAAAAGCTCCTTGCTCTTATTTACGTCATTTACTAATTAAATTGGCTATAATAGAATTATACGATGGTAAATGAATTATATAATATGATAAATGAAAAAAATATATACTAGTAAATAAATTATATACTATTATAAATGAATCATATATATTGTTAATTAATTATATACATTGATTAATAAATTATAGACTATTGATTAATAAATTATAGACTATAGTAAAAGAGTTATATATGTTGATAAATGAAAATTTATTCCAGTAAATGAATTATATATTATGATTAATGAATTATATATATTGATAAATTAATTATATACCATGATAAATAAAAAAATTATACTGATAAATAAAATATATGTCATGATAAATGAAAAAATGAAATATATATTATACTACCAATAAATAAATTATATATTATAGTAAATTAATCATATACACTAGTAAATGAAATTTTTATATGGTAAGTGAATTATATATTATGATATATGAATTATATATATTGGTAACTTAATTATATATACTGATAAGTGAAAAATTTACATTGGTAAATGAATTATATACTATGGTAAATAAAATATATATATTGATAAATGAATTATACACTATAGCAAATTAATTATATACACTCATTTACCACTATTAAGAAGTGATATATAATTTATTTACTATAACTTAAAAAAATTTATCGCTTGTAGATGGCAGTATATTTACCATTATACCCTCAATAAATCACTCATTTATCACTATTAAGAGGTGGTGTAGAATTTATTTATTATGACTTAAAAAATTTGATTGCTCATATACGATATCGTATTTATCATTATACTCCTGGTAAATCACTCATTTACCGCTGTTCAAAGGCAGTATATGATTTATTTACCATGACTTAAAAGAATTTTATCGCTTGTAGACGATATCATATTTACCATTATACTCTTAGTAAATCACTCATATACCATTGTTAAGAGGTGATATATGATTTCTTTATTATGACTTAGATTTTATCGCTTATATACGATATCATATTTACTATTATACTCCTAGTAAATCACTTATTTACCACTATTAAGAGATAAATAGCTAGCTAATGATCGTGAATGGCCATGCCATGCAGATACATATAGCATATAAGGAAGATTGAAAACAAGATTAACCTTGACTTTATTTGCTTTCCAATTTTTGAAAATTAAAGTCAATTGGTGCGTGTTGTTAAAACTTCATGTACATTGTCAAATTAATTAACTAGAGTCAACTGGCAATGGTGACGCCAGAAAATGATAGTTCGCCAAGATGACGGCCATCATTTCCGAAACAACCTACATGAGGAACTAAGAAACCAACACCATCACTGTTGGCGGGGCTATGTAGGTAACTTTCTTTAGATATCCGAAGCCTCTGTGAAAGAAAATTTTAAGATTTTGGCTTCAATTTATTGATGGTGTATTCGTTTAAGAGGAATATTATTTAGTTCCTCTTTCACACAGAGGAAAAATTATAACTTTTGATGAAACAAAAGAAAACCACCATTGAATTCTGAGTACTAATCATCAAACTTTTTCTATGTAAAAACCGTAAAACTGGGTGACTATATCCCTATCAATAACCTCTGTTTTTTTATGATTGTTAAAAAAAAAACAAAAAAAGAAAGAACCACTATAACCAGAGAGAGATGGAAATACATGGAGATCAACATAAAACTCCATTTACTAAATTAAAAAATAAAAAACCAAAACAAACCAAACAGAAGAAAAGAATTAGGAGTCGACTCCAGCTTCTGTTCACAATGTCTAGTACAAACCACCTATTCTGGTTAGCCCTCTCGTGTAGGAAAATCACGGCACACGTGACGAATTCTTTGTCCCTGTCGATCGAAGCCATGGCATCGTCGTCGAAGCACGAGTTCGTGGCACATATATTTTTAAAATTTTTAAAAAGGGAAGTAAATATTAGAACTTTTAAAAAGGGACATATATTGACATGAAACGACAAAAGGGACATCTCATGTACGTTCCTTGATTTTTTAAGGTATAAGTTCAAAAAAATTGAAAAAACCTCGATTTTGAAATTATTTGTAAAATCTCGGATTTAATTAGAAAAATATCACTTTTGAAAATACTTAGAAAAATATAATTTTTATTAATTGGTGAGATATTTGAATTAATTTATCAAATTACCTGATATAACTTGATTGGTTACTTCAAGTAACTAAATTGTTTATAAAAAATAATCCAACTAGTTACCTTGAAAAATACCAATTTTAACGAAAAATGGTATTTTCTCAAATATTAATTAAAAGTTATATACTTTTAAAATAATTTTAAAAGTAATATTTTTCTAACTATTTATTAAAAATGATGTTTTTCTTAAATATTTTCAAAAGTGATTTTTTTCTAAATCAATCAGAGATTTTTTTCAAAAAATTAGTCCATCCGAGATTTTTTAATTGTTAATTTAGATTTCTGTAAGAAGCCCTTCTAATTATTGACTAGGAACGAGAAATTGACAGTAGTAGTCATTTTTTTTAGGCAACTTGACTATTTTAGTCTCTTTTTTAAGAGTGACTTTTCTAGTATTCCCCTACACAACAAAAAGTCCAAAATACCCTTTTTATGAATAATCTTCCACTATACATAACGATGTAAAACAAACTATGACTAAGTCACAAAATTATGACTAATTATAACAAAATTGTGAGTAATATAACAATTTATAAAATATCCTGAAAAATGTCATAAATATTGTGACACATAGTCATTCAAATTCTGAGTACTTTTAATCATGTTTTAAAACAAATTGAAACTATCAATCACAAAATTATGACACTCCCCTTATTTTCGAAAACTCGCAATATTTGTAATAATGTGAAATAAAATGTGACCATTAATCATAAAAATTTTATTATTGGGAACAAAGTAGAAAAGTAGTTTCGGAATGATTATTTTTTCTCTCTCCAAAAAGACTAAAAAAATCATTATTTTATACTATAAAAGTCACTTTGAAAAATCATTATTTACTCTCTCTTTTAGAGTTATTATAGTAAATGTACCTTTTTCCCCTTTTGCAGCTAAATAGATGGAGACATACTTTTGTTGCAAATTTAGCCCGATCAGTTATTACATATTACTTCGAACATCAAATCTCCCAAACTCTATTTTTTTTTTAAAAAAATATATATATTCTGCAATTTTTTCAGAAAAAAAAGACATTTGTTTTAAAGGACCAAAATTTGGGCCAATTCGCTAAAAACCCCTATATTCTTATTTGTTTATTATTACCAATATTATCATTTGTATTTTGGAAAAAGTACTCCCTTTTTACTAAATACTTCTTTTCTATGTACATATTTCCCAGCAAAAAGGCATAGATAAGATAGGGTGCACTGTTACCTATCCTAAATTACATCTTTGACTTCACGCGGAACAAGGAAAATTGTTAGGCGGCCCAAGACACTCGATTACGGCCAATTTAAGTAAATGGCTTATGAACCATTTTTGTTTAAGCAGCCTCCGCTGCAGTTTCAAATTACTTACTGTCAAAAACTGAACATCTAGTCATGATTTCTATACATAAATACAAGGTCCCGTATATATAACCCATATAAGGAAAAAAAAAAAAAACCACCACAAGCAAAGCTGGATTAAACCACTATGTTTTTTGGTCTCACGTTGCGAGAAAGAGGTTGATTTGAGAAGGAACCGTTCGGATGGAGATTGACAAGAGGGGTAGAGAGTTAGAACCCGAGAAGGTTTCTGATGAGACATCGAATTGGTGAAAAGAAGAAGAGAGATAAGAAAAGGAGGGATATTAGATATAGTGGGACAGAAGCTAGCTAGCTAGCTAGCTATAGTTTGGTGTGTGTATATATAATATATATGTGTATGCTTATTGACCAATTACAACGTTAATCTCTTCGAAACCTCTATCCAATAATGAAAATCACTCTTTCGATATTGACGTCCAAGCAAAAAAAATTATGTAACGTTTGTAGGCCTAAAAAATATAAGCTATATATAGCCTATATGTTTGTAACAATTCAGCCCCGACCACATGCTAATCTGTAGTTAATTTGTTTCGGAGCAAAGTTGAACCGTTTATAATTAGTACAAATATAGTGTTATATATTTACTACCACTTAGATTTAATAATCAAATGATTCTACGTAAATACTCTATCATAACCTTAGTTTAATTAATTAGGCTCCGAACTGGTCGAGTTCAACATATCCAATCAAGGTCTTATTAGTGAACTACTTATATATTATAAAGGCGTAACATTAAATATAACACGGAGAACAATGACATTTATTGTCTTTATTATGCGTGTTGTCACGGTCAAAAGCTAGCAACTCTAACAATGACACGCCACGGGAGTACGTACTTAACCCTAGTATACCCTACCCTTTAGTACTCCTATACACTCACAAACATTCTTGGTTACACTACGACCAAACTTTCGATCTCCCATATCCCGATATAGAAACCCTCTTGCCTTAAAAAAAAGAACAACATCTTCTTTCCCTTTGAAACCCTAGATATATAAAATCATCTGATCTCTAGCTTAATTAGGTGCGCAGCTGGGTATACACCATGAGTAATTACAAATCTGAGTGGAGTGTTGAGGAAGAAGAAACTGATCATCATCATCAAGACACAAAGCAGAAAATGGGTCGAGGAAAGATTCAGATCAAGCTGATCGAGAACCAAACCAACCGGCAGGTCACCTACTCCAAACGTCGTAATGGGATTTTCAAGAAAGCTCGTGAGCTCACTGTTCTTTGTGATGCCAAGGTCTCTCTCATCATGATCTCTAGTAACAATAAAATCCATGAATACGCGAGCCCTGGAAGCTGGTAAGGTCTAGTAGTAGTACTCCAATATATATGTATATGAATATATTGGTTCCATCTCCAAAATTTGATCTCTATTTGGTTTTTAAGTTTCTAATTTTTGATATATATATATATATATATTATATCATGATGATCTTGTCATGGACCAGCACTAAGGATATGATTGACATGTATCAGACCACAACGGGGATCGATCTGTGGAAGACACAGTACGAGGTTATTATTATTTATGCGAGACGCTTATATCTCTCTCTGGTCTTTGAGTAGTGTTTGCTTCTCATTTACTTCTTTTTTTTTTTTGGGTGCGTCTTGCAGACAATGCAACAAACCTTTGAGCAACTCAAAGAGAGAAACTATAAACTGAGGAGAGAGATCAGGTAATATAAATAATATGATAAAACAAAAGTAGTGTGATACTATATTTATTTATCTATATATAACATTATTTATGATTTTTTTTTTCTTTTAGTGAAATTTGTTGCGCTTTTGATCTAAACAGGCAGAGGTTGGGTCTCGATCTCAGTGATCTGGACTTCAGTGAGCTGAAAGCCCTTGAAGATAGTATGGCTTCTTCTTCGGAAGCTATACGTGAAAGAAAGGTTGGATTTTGTTTCTAAGTTTTATCATTTTTGTTCCCCTAACTAACATTGACTACCCTAGCTAGGCCTTCTGGGGATAGAAGTACATGATTCAACATATGTACGTAAAAGGATTTTGAATCTTGGTTGATCGGGAGATCCGGGAATTTCATAGGGTTTAGAAGGATTTCTTTTTTTTTTTTTGGTGATTATTATTATTATTATTTCATTGTGTTAAATAATAAGCCCTTTTCGAAAGCATTAATCTGAGAATATCAAACGAAATACTTTTAGTTGTGTAATTATATGATGGATTTGTTCTTTCTGATAATTAGTTGAATGAATACTAGTCTTTTACTATCGCTAGTTTGTCATATATATTTAGATCTCCTTCCGTGCATTATTAAATATGTGTCCGGGAAAATATTTATGAAAATTGTTGGCCGACAACTATATATATGTTATGATTTTTCTCTCTATGGTAAACCCTTCTGAGTACTAGCTAGTTAATTGTCACTTTGGAACTGCGTCGCCCATTCCTTATCCTACACATTTTTTCAACCTATATCCGTTTTCTAATTTGCTACTGATGATCGTTTTAATAAAAAATCCCTATTTTTCCTCGTCGATATATATGATGTTTTTCAGATGCAGAAGATCAAAACTCAGACGGATACCACCAAGAAAAAGGTTAGCAAATATAATTAGTACTGTTTTAAAGTAATCTGATCGTTCAGTACCCTTTTCATTTCTGAGGATGGGCCTTTAATAATCATCGCCATATATTTTTTTATTTAATATATAGGTTAAGAGCTTGGAGGAAAGAAACACAAGTCTCGTGCATAAGATTGTAAGCAAATTTAACCTCGATATATATATATATATACACATCTCATTAATTTGTTAATTAGTTTGAAATAATATTTTGCTTTAGATTTCTGTGCCTTGGACGTTAATTAATTGTTAATTAATTTTTGGACTGGATAATTAATTTTATATTGGAACTGAATCAATAGCATGCAAAGTATGAGGATCCGCCATACGGGTTGGTGGAGGACGACGGAGGCTATGAATCTGCGGTTGCATTGGCTGGGGCTTCCAATCTGTACTCTTTCCGCCACCGCCACCACCACCAGAGTAGCCACTCCGCTCTTCACAGCGGTGGAGGAAGCATAATCACCACTAGTCACTCTGCTCTTCACAACGGAGGAGGAAGCTATGATTCCCTTGATCTCCGCGATCTTCGCCTTGCTTGAGTAGCATATGCTATATACTAGTGATCATTATAAGCAGCCTGATCATCAGTATTGATCCTATCTTTTCTATATATGCTATTGTCTAATTAGTCGTTAGCACTGTCTTAAGTACTTATGATACTTCTGTTAAACCATACTTAGGGCTTGGAGTGTGTTTGTTCTCGATCTCTCTCATTCGATCGATACTAATATTATGCTTAGTATTGTTTGATGTTTGCTGACAAGTTTGGCACCAAACTTCTAATCTAGTGCTGATTTCATGATGATTTGCTACTTATATTTATCTAAAATTTTGTTGTGTTAATTCCTAATTGTCTAATTTTGTTTTGTTTCAATGCCACGTTGATGGATTAATCCCTTAAATATTAATGCTTAACATGAACTAGTATATTTTGTAAGGGTAGTACTAGACATAATTAAACACAGTATACACCATGCATATTATACATCTATCAAATTTCAGTCTTCATCAGGCGTACATTAGTCAAATTTAGTCAGTGAAGTACTGGAAAATCTCCAGAAAAGAAAAATGATGACAGGGGTTACCTATATTCACCTTTGGCCCCCAAATTATAGGATTATTCTCAGTTTGGCCCTTTGACTATTAATTAACGGGTCAATATGTTACCTTGAATATCTTAACTTAGTCTTGCTCCGGAAATTTTCTAATGTGTCTATCTTGAAAAGAAAAATAAACAAAGAAGAAGAAGAAGAAAACTTTCAAATGTCTCATTCTGTTATACTATGTTTACTGTAAGAACTTATTCTAACAGAGACTAGAAGGCATAAACAAGGGGGCAAATTGAATTTTTTTTAAAATAAAAAAAAACATCGTTCTGTGTAGTAAAATAAACATTTGGAAGTTCAAATATCAAAATCTAGATAAAAACATAGATTAGAATAGTAGATTTGACATATTTTGAAGTCTGTGGGTCAAACTGAGATTAAGCATATATCAGGGGCAACAAATGAAAACAACTTAAAAACATTAGAGGTTAACCATAGATGTATACTAACTAGAAATAACCTTACTATATATCATTCTAATTTATATGCAACTAAGGTTACGTTTGGTGCAATGACAGGAAACAAGAGTGAATAAGAGATATATTATTTAAGAAAAGTAAAATGAATGAGAGCACTCGTTCATTATTTGTGTTTGGTGTAAAAAGTAAGATTTTACTTTTTGAATAACTACTCTATTATTAATTATTAAATTTGCTCCAAAAATCTCTCAAAATCTTACCTTTTATACTAAACATAAATAATGAACGAGCTTTCATTCATCATTTGTGTTTGGTGTAAAAGGTAAGATTTTACTTTTTGAATAACAACTTCACTATTAATTATCAAATTTGCTCTCAAAATTTCTCCAATTTTGAGAGGATTGAAAGTTAGCTAAATTAAAAATTTGAAATCCATTGCCTAATTCTTTTCAAGGAAAAAAAAATTCTACTGCCTAATATCTTCTCTCCTAAAATCTTTTCTACCAAAAAATATCCTTATTCTAAATCCATCCATTAGGGACTTGGCTGGTAAAAGGGATTGTAGGAGAAAAAGGAGAGATTCCTTTAGACCCAGTAGATTGAATCCTTAAATCTTTGGAAGGATGAAGGAGAAAAATGAAAAAAAAAAAAAAGGAAAGGTAAATGACTAAATTACCTCCTGAAGATCGACATATATACATTTCTTTCTAACGGATGATATTAACATTATATAATTAAATCTCTATCCATCCTTTTTAACTCTCCTTCTAAAACCAAACAACATGAAAGAAAGCTACTATCATCTCCATCTCAAACTACGTACTCTTCCTTTTCCCAATCTATCTATTTTTCCTACTCCTTCTCATTCCCACCAAACATAGTGCATACTACTCTTCCTTCACCTAATTAATCTATTCTTCCTACACCATGTCATTCCTACCAAACAACGTGAAAGAGAATAAACTAAACATCTTTCTTGTTCCTTTGAAAATGAAATTTTTTTGCTGGGACTCTTGCAAATATTTTATATTCAAAGTTGTAAACACTGCAACAAAAAAGGTCTTTTAAGGCGTTTTATAAGTGCCTTAAAAGGACTTTCACGACGCCTATAAAAGTGTCTTGATTGCAGGTGCCATAATAGGCCTTGGATATGAAGGCGCTTATAAGGCGCCGTGGAAGGTCTACCAAGGCGCCTATTAGACATCGTGAAAAGCATCTTCCATGGCGCCTGTTAAGCAAGGCACCGTGGAAGATGTCTTTCACGGTACCTCCAAGGCGCCTTGCTAGATAAAATCTTCTTCGACGCCTTATAAGCGCCGTGGTACATATTTCTAAGAGGTATTTGTAACGTATTTGTATATACTACCCTCTGAAATTTTATAAATGTAATCCAAATTCATTACATATACCAAATATTTGAAATAAAATGGAGTATAAATATATATTTACGTACTAATATTAAATTAACATAATAACTTGATTATAATCATATTCATATAGTCTATATAAACTAAGTATATATATACATTAGTTTTCCAAGCCAAACTAACATGATCATCAAAGACTACATATAGTTTAAATAAACAAAGATTAAGAACCTCAAATGAGAAATTATATTAGTTCTTCGACTCACTCTTCAAGAAGTTCGTTGATATCATCCTTTGTATAGAAATTTTGTCCATTAAACTACAAATTCAAATCCCTTATTTTTTAGAAAGTTATCAATCAAACTATAAATTAGAATAGAACTAATTAAACATATGGTTATATACCATTGTGGTAAATGATTTAACATTGGCTTGTTCAATGATTTCTCTCACAAATTTATATATGTAGAATCAGCAGTCAACACTTGTCAGTTGTCTTTGGTACTATACATAAGCATAAAGTAAACATAAGTAATTTTAATTAATCTTCCACCCAACAAGTGTTATTAATTCAAGTTTAGTACATTTATTAACTTATAAACCGGACTATTTGGTCTTTCTTTCTTCCCTTTTTCTACATTATATATCTTGAATGCACTTTGAATTAGAAATGCGCAAACACAATAATAAAAGGTTAGCAATAGCAACTATAAGTAAAAATACCATAAAAAACTGAACTATAACAAAATAACTATTAGAGAACTTACTCTATCATTGTTAAACCAATTTCCTCACGGAGAGCTAAGCCGAGAGGATTTAGAAACTATGCATAATCTTTAAGAGGATAAATGATAAGTAACATCCAATGGTCCCTACTCATAAAATTGATGATAAAGATTATTAATATGTAACAATTAACTTCATATAGGAAGTAGTTGATCATATGATAATTTGTTAAATTTAAAATCTTACCCATAATTTTAAGGTGTAATTAGAAATTGATGTTCATTCTCCATGAATAACATCCGGGTTACTAAACTTATAGCACGATCCTCACATGGACCACCTTCTGTAGCAACTGCACTAGGATCCATGAACATATACCTAGCTTGATAGCCATATTAGGTCACTAAATTGTGTAAATGCCTACAAGTACAAAATACAATGTGAATTAATTGTTGTATTATATAATTGCCAACTATAGATACATGTATATATATATATGAAGTTCTATATATATAAAAAAATAAACTTCTTACCTCATGTATAATGTAATAGGCACGACCCCAATTTTTTGTAACGTGCAAAACTCAATTATATCTTCCTTGAATACGGATAAACAAAAAGCTTCTCCAAACACTTCTTCATCAAAGAGAACATTAACAATAACACTTTCATCCACTCCTTAAATGATATTCAATAGTAATCTTATAGAAGCTGGTGCACCATCAACAAATCTAAACTATGTTTGTCTAACAGATTCCGCTTTCTTTCTTTGTGGATGTTCTCTTACTTGTGTTTGAGGTGGCTATAGTTGTGAAGATTTATTCTTCCCCGTTTGATACCTATTTATATCATTAAACTCTTGAAATCCAAATAAATGATGAAATGTTAATAAACAAGTTAATAATTCACATTAGAATTCAATAAAGGATGAATTTATTTGGAAAATGGGTCTGCATACCAAATTATCTTCAAAGATGATAAGCATCTTAGGCCATACAAGATGCGATTCAAGTGCGTCACCTACCAACCTTGTATCATCATCTGGATTTGGAATAGGAATTAGGGCTATAGCATCAAGAACAACCTCTACTGATACACGAAAATTATTCTCCCCCAATTCTCTACTGTGAATAATAGTTGATGAGATTGACTCTTGTACATGTCCTAAAGTAACTATGTTATCACGAGACCCCACTACAAGCTTGCATGGTCAGTTCTACAATATAGAAAATCAAACACAATTTATAAATACAAGTAGTTAATAAACAAATAAGAAAGAAACTCATATGAACGTACTTTTTTGAGTAATAAAGATATTCTTACAGCTACCATTGGATTTACATGTATCTTTTGTGGTTGTACTTCTTCCCTTTGAACTTCTGACCGTGAAGGAGTTATATTAGAACCACTAATATTACTTTGTTGTCCTGCTTAAATCTTAGCAATTTCTGCTTTGAACCATTCTTCTTGTTCTTTAAGCATTTGTTGCATCTTGCGTGTTTGTTCATCTTGCCATTGTTTCAAATCAAATGATTGTTTCTTCTTTGTTGGAGCAGGTTGATGAAAATATTGTCTGTGGTTAACGTGAAATCTTATTCCCCGTACACGTCCAGAATATTTAGGAGTACCTAAAGCCATTGTTAAGATATCATTAGAACTGTCTATCTCAAGATTTCCCTATTGGAATTATTGATTATAATCTTCCTATAAAATATGTACAGAATTGAACATTAGACTATGATATACTTTTAACAAAATTACAAATTAATATAATCAATATGTTGTAATAAGCAACTTATTATTCTATCAACTATCACTTTAATTTCCTCAGTATGATCTCCTTTTTTAGGGACGCGTCCTCGACTCCATAGCTCGGATCTATCAATACCACATCGGCCTTCTTTTTTTTCAATCTTAGCTTCTAATCCAGCATAATCCAAGCGAGACATACGATGTGGATATTTATTTTGCATAGCTCTTCCTTGTTGTACTTTCCTAGCTTCCTCCCATTCTGCACTTACTCTTTTCTTAACAAACTTATCCCAAACTTTAGGTTCAATCTATGGTGTATATGATGCTGGAGGGTGGTCTAATAACTCTGACAAGTATGTCTATACTCATAAATCAGTTTAGTTGTAATCGTAGACTTAAAATCTCTCCACATTTTCCCACAACTTTTTAAAGTTTCTTTTTTTGCTTTATAGTCTAATACAAATGTTTCCTACAATGTAAAAGAAATAATGTTAATACCAAATATATATTCTAATAAATAAGAAATAAAAAGATTCATGTCCATACCAATATTACATGCCAGAGCTTATCTTTTAGGTCCGTTGGTACAAGCGTCCAGTTATCAATATTTATTGGGATCTTGCGATGAACCATAAGGCCATAAAAGCTCGCCAAATATTTACCTTCATCCCCAGTTGGTTGTCCCCATTCATTGTACGTGACAACTTCTTTTTTGTTATCACTTCTTTTTATAATAAACTCCTTCATTTGAGTCGTTCCTCTTGGTTTCTTTTTGTATTTTTTTTTACCTTGACTACTTTGTGATGGTGTAAATTGATAAACATCATCTGCACCTTTATTTTCCATGTCAATAATTACCTGTTAAATAATAAAACCACAAATGTAGATCAAAAATTAAAATAAAAAATAATAAGTATGTAAACATAAGAGATAATATATTTAAAAAAATAAACATCAATCCATAAAGATATAAAAATGAAATAAAAATATATAACTTATTTGATTTGTACCTCATTAGTTTCTTTCTTTGATTATCAATCCAAATACCTTCACCATCATCTCGTAAACATGCAACATCACCTTCATTAACGTCTTCTATCAAAGCCTCCACCGAAACTCCTTTTGAGAATATTTCATGAGCAACAAGTATTTCGTTCTCATATTCAATTCCTAAATTTCGATATTCTTTTGGTTTTGTTGTAAGAACAATTGACCATCGAGCGTCAAGTGGATCATTGACGTAAAATATTTGTTTTGCTTGTATTGCCAATATAAATAGATCATTCTTGTGACCTATCTGGTTTAGATCAACTAAAGTGAAGCCTAACTCATCTTCTTTAACCCCATGGTTACTCTCCACCCATTGACACATAAACACCGAAAACCGAAATGTAACAAAATCAAGTTCCTAAATTTCCTCGATAACACCATAGTATACCATATCGCCCTCTACTGGGTTTTTATCCTTCGAACTTGAAAATTGTATGGTTTTTGCAATAATACTTACCCTACTATTTTGTGTTATTCTTATATTGTCGCGGTCTCTTATGCAAAAATGAATACTGTTAACTTAATAAGCATTATCCTTAATTATATTTAATGATAGTCCACGTGATATCTATTTCAATGTATCAGATAGATTATGTGTTGCCTTGTTCATTTCAACTACAATCTATTCAAATTACAAAATTAATAATTAGAAAACCCAATATATTAGTACTCATACTCTAAAATAGGGAAAAATGAAATGAAATTATTAATTGTAACAACTAATTAGAATTACCCGTTCGCGAAACCAACTAATAAAAGTTCGATGATGTTCATCATGGATCCACTTTTCTCTTTTTGATTTCATTGAGAATTATGTTTTGATCCAATTTATATACTCCCTTCAAAAAATCATCCCCAAAGTAAACCATTATTATTAAAAAATTCAACATTCAATCAATACAAATCTAATTCATAATAAAACTTACTCGATGAAAGGTTGGACTTCAGCTATATTTTGTAACACAGTACGAAATGTTTGGTCTAGTTGTTATCGTTTAACTGTACACATAATACCACTACTTACGCTTTTATTAATATTTGAAGATGCGGGTACTTTGATAGCTTCTATATTTTCCAAATACTCTTTACAAAACTCAACAGCTTCTTCTGCGATATAATACTCTACAATGCATCATTCTGTCTAGCTTCGATTTCTAACATATCCTTTTAGAATTTTCATGTATTTCTCAAATGGATACATCCATCTCAAATAAACAGGACCACATAACTTCACTTCTCTAACCAAATGTACAGTAAGATGTATCATTATATCAAAAAAACTAGGAGGAAAAAACTGCTCGAACATGAACAATGTTACAAGTTCACGTTGTAGTTTGTCTAACTTGGATATATCGACCACCTTATAACAAATTCCATTAAAAAATAAGTATAATCTGGTGATTGCATATCAAACATTTTTAAGTAATACGGACCTAATCACTATAGGTAGCAGATGTTGCATTAGTGTATGACAATCATGAGATTTAAGTTCAACTAGTTTCAAATTATTCATATCTACTAATGTTCTAATATCAAAAGAATAGCCTTCAGGAATCTTCACATTAAATAAAGATTGACACAATTGATATTTTTCTTCCTTTTTCAATGTGAAGCAAGCAAGGGGTAAATATGTTCACTTCTCCCCCACTTTAGGAGCTAACTCTTTTCGAACACCCATGTCAACAAGATCCATGCGGGCACCAATACTATCCTTATTCTTCCCTGGAATATTTAATAAAGTTCCAATTATACTATCACATATGTTCTTCTCAATATACATGACATCTAAGTTATGTCTCAGAAGTAAATGTTGCCAATACTCCAACTCAAAGAATATAGATTTCTTATTCCAACAACTCTTTGGGGTTTTTACAACCTTCACATTACTGCGTCTTTTTCTTTTGTTACTGATATCACTTATTTTAACCTTTCTAAGCCTAGATTCGAGCTTAGAGACTGTTTCTAGTATCTCTGTCCTAGTTAAAGATTGTGGTGCCAATTTAAATACTTGGAAACCATTAAATATTTTTTTCCAATTTCTGTATACATGTTTGCGAGGTAAAAATCTTCTATGGCCCATATAACTCAATTTTCTAGCATGTGTTAAGAACTAACAACTTGTTTTCTTATCACAAATAGGACATGCTTTATATCCTTTAGTGGAAAACCCAGACAAATTCCCATATGCAGGGAAGTCATTGATTGTCCATAGTAAGACAACCTTGAGAGTAAAATCTTCATCCTTATATGCATCATAGGCTTTCACACCATCATTCCACAAACTTTTTAACTCATCAATCAATGGGGCTAAATATACATCAATGTCATTACCAGGTTGTCTAGGTCCTGATATTAACATTGTAAGAAGTGTAAACTTTCTTTTCATACACAACCATGGAGGAAGATTATAGATTACAAGCATTACAGGCCAATAACTGTATTTGCTACTTAGAGTTGTATGAGGATTAATACCATCCGCAGATAGACCAAGACGAAGATTCCTTGGATCACTTCCAAAAGAAGGCCATTTGTAATCTATTATTTTCCAAGCCGATGAATCGGTTGGATGTCTAAGTTTACCATCTTCTATCCTCTCATTCGCATGTCATATTAGATCTTTAACATGCTCACGATATCAGAATAGACGGGTAAAACGAGGAATTGGAGGAATATACCACAAAACTTTAGCAGGAGTTCCAACTTTTACCTCTTTAGAATTCTTATTCTGTTGCCACCTAGGCTCACCATATACTGGACAATAAATTGTATCTTTAAATTTCTTTCGATATAAAATACAATGATTTGGGCAAACGTGAATTTTCTCATATTACATACCCAATGAGCATAAAGTCTTTTTAGCCTCATAAAAGGAATGTGGTATCTCATTATCATTTGGCAATATCTCTCCTAGTAAAGCTAACAAATCTGAAAAACTCTTTTCACTATATCCATGTCTTGCTTTCAAATTATACAATTTCAATAATGCAGACAATTTTGAAAATTTCGTACAACCCAGATAGATAGGTTTCTCAGTATCATTAAGCAATGATTGAAACTTAATAGGATCTACATCTGTTTCATACTGTGCATCATCAATCATTTCAGAAAGATCATCATTTAAATCTAACTCATAATCATCTCTTATACTCTTCTTTGACGAAAATCCAGTAATTGGAACCTTTTCACCATGCCAAATCCATTGTATGTAACTTTGATATATTCTATTGAAATATAAGTGTTCTTTTATCTTTTTAACACTTATCTTTTGCAAATTTCCACAATTAATACACGGACATGGAATTAAATTAGAATCTTTGACATTTTCAATAGCAAACTCCAAAAAATTATCAACTCTCTTTCTATATTCAGTCGATAGTCTATCCGCCAATATCCATTCCTTATCCATTCTAAGCACAATTTAAAAAAAATAAAAAATAAACAGCTGATATGAAAAACTAACTAAATTAAGTACCATAAAAAATTGTACATAATCTCCCCTATTTCTAGCATTAACCAATTGAGTAACTAAACCACCAATTATAAATTAACACTCATTTCAAATTATTCTTATATTTCTAAGTACTACCAAATTCAGAACTTAATTTATTCTTAAATAGTCTCATTTGTTACAAACAATTTGTCAATCAACCAAATATAACATATGACAAAATAATATCAACACAAATAATAAACTTAACCAATCCCATACAATTATAACATCATCATATCATTACAACATACAATTTCCTATATGATATCATATCTCAACTAGTTTAAATTTTCGAAAATAATAAGATAAAATCAATGCGAAAGTGACATGCATAAGTCAATAAAAGAAAAAAATTTGAGAAAACATACCTCAGTTTGCTCAGTTTGCTAATTCACAAGTAATCTAATTACTCTAACTTCTACTAAAACTTATACAAAAATTAAAATGATAAATAAAATTAAACATCTATAATTTACAATACTTTAAATTAAATATTGAATATGTAAATTTCTAAAAAACTATACAATATTCAATTAAATTACATAAATTTGGATTAATTGACACTAAGGATGGAAATTAAAAAGCATAACCTAATATATGATCTCTAGAAAATAAATATAAAATTAGTATAAATTCATATAACACACCTTCAATTTGAAACTTTTTACAACTAAATGAACTCACATTTCACCTAAAATAAATAAAAAAAATAGCAACAAAATAATAACAAATTCGGATTAATTTGCACTTAAATAATAAAACATAAGAAAGAAGTGACAAAACCTCGTTTTTTTGGGTTCTTTATATAGGGTTCCTACCTCGGCGTCATATGGGCGCCGAGAAAAATATATCAGTTAAATACTACGGCGCTTTTTAGGTGCCGTGAAAGTTATATGTAACGACGCCTATTAGGCGCCGTTAAAAATCCTATGCCACGGCGCTTTTTAGACGCCGTGGTATTTCTCCGTTTATCACGGCGTTTGTTAAACGCCTTAATAATTGATCAATTATCACGACGCTTCTGTAAACACGCACTGTAATAGTACAAAATTTTAGTAGTATAAGTACTTTTCTTTTTTCCCAGCTAAACCAATTTGAACCTTTTTTTTTTTGGCCGAGTTGTACTTCAAAGGGCTGCGAAATTTGAATTTCTGCTTCTTTCTTTCTTACTATTTGTATTTTCTGTGCGTTATATTTCACATACCGAAACAATACATAATTTATTATCGTATCTGTGGTACTCAGATCACCGTTAAGTTATGTTGTTGGGCTTGGACTTCAATATGCAAAAAGCTAGTAATCTCAACAAAATATCAAGAAACGGAATATGTTATAATGAAACCAAGAAACCGATAAAAGAATATGCTGAACACGAATTAGCTGGTTTTAACGACTATAATTTCAAAAGCAACCAATCAAATACTTTTATTACCAAAGAATACTTTTATTACCAAACAAGTGGCAAAACACCACTCGGTTATAGCTGAATCAAACTCATCAAAACGTGACACATTTTATACTTAAAATTTTGTTTATTATAAAAAATAAGAATTAACTAATAAGTCCTAAAAAAAATTTAACTAATAAGTCCTAAAAAAAAAATTTTAAGTTACACGCTTAAGTCATTTGAAAGTCGAAGTCCCTTACTAATACTCAATCTCCATGTTGCGTCAACCTAGCCAAAGAAACGTGTTTATTTATTTATTTATTTTTATCAGAATAAAAAAAAATGCTTTGGGAAGGAACAACAACAACAAAAAAAAAAAAAAAAAAAAAAAAAAAAAAAAAAAAAAAAGAGGCCAATAGAAACGCGCAAAGTAAGTACTAACGGGTCAGTCAGGAAAGTCTTACCCGCCTGTTCCGAAAGCCCGGTCTTTCAGGATTAAGTCCCAAAGTCGGTTGTGGTTCCTCTCTCTGTGATCTGAGCTCAGTCATGGAGTTACCTCTCGAATTTTCCATTTCGGACCTCAAATCATTCTAATTTTTATGAAATAAAATTATCCGAAGAATTTTGGGATAAAAATGGCGGCAATTGCTTCCACGCCTCCATGGATCCCCGAAGACGACCTTCTTCTCAAGAACGCCGTCGAGGTAATAATCCTTTCTGCAATTCTCTCGAATCTCGCTCATGGCGATTTCAGTTTCCCTCTCTATTTTTGCTCTGTGAGGTTTTTTCATAGCTCAGTTCATGTTTTCTCTCTCTGTAATGGCCGTACATGGCTTCTTGTTCATCCAGCTTAGGTGAAATTTTTTTTTTCGGTTTTTTTAATTTTTTTTTTCTTGGAATTCTTTTTTCACAGGCAGGTGCTTCTCTGGAAGCACTTGCCAAAGGTGCGGTTCGATTCTCTCGGAAATTTACGGTTCGTGAATTGGGAGAACGGTGGCGATCTCTGCTGTACGATGCCGATGTTTCGGCTGAAGCATCGGCTCGCATGGTCGAGTTTGAGCTTTCGAATCCGAACAAGTCTGGTACTAGTACTAGTGCTAGTAGATATGGTATTTCTAGAGGAGGAAATGCAGGTGGAGGTTCTTCTCCGGCTAAACGGAAAGTCGAGAGTGTTCGTAGGCAGTATTACGAGAGGCGTAAGAGATTGTGCTCTTTTAACACTTATGATTTAACTTTTATTGATGAGCCAATTGTTAATGACGAGCATGTGAATTTCGGTGATAACGAGCTCTTGGATGGAAATTATATGGTTGGAGATCATGTTGAAAACTATTTTGAATTTGCGAAGAAAGGTTTGAATGTTGTGAATCATGTTTCGGCGGATGTAGTTGGCGTTACAACCACTGATTGTTCGGTTAAACATAGTAGCGAGCAGAATGTTGGGCAAAATGATGCTGAACGAGATTCGCTTAGATCAGGAGATGACTTAGTTGAGGTTGGGGCATCTCATGCAATGCCAGATATGCCTCTTTGGAAGACAATTGAAGATGTCTCGGCGCCAGAAATGCCCGTGGATGTCAGCCTGGAGGTAAAATGTGGGGATACTGAAGAGGATGAGCATAAAGTAAGTTCACCTGGATATAATGTTGAGCATTCACAGTTAATATTGGAGGACTCGTTACCAGATGCTGGAATGATTAGGTCCATTGGTATCTCAGGAGTTGATTTTGCTGATATTTCGGATTCGCTCTTGAACTTTACAAATGAAAATGAGCCTGTTGTCATGGATGTAGATAGGGAGAACATAAATGACAAGTCTTGTCATGATAGTGTTAAGTCACTTCTGTTGGGTTCTCCCAACGACTTGCATGAAGATAATGTATCCAATGTCTGTCAACCAGAAACTTTGGATTCAAAAACATTCAATCCTGTCTCTGGAGATGTGTGTAGTTCACAGAAGGGTGACGGCAATCAGCAAAGTGCTACTTGTTCCGAAATCAATGTTCCATCAAGTAAGTCAGTGCCAAATCCTCATTCTCCTGAAGTTCATTATGAAATGATGGAGTGCACATTAAATAGTGAGGACCCGGAGATCCCGTGCAATGACGATGTGATACAGTCCAGATTTACAAAATATAGCGATCCTGCTCCATCCTCCACAAAACAAAAAAATAGTAGACAAGAAACTATAAACTCTAAGAAAGAAGAAATGCCGGCAGAGCCTTTTATCTCTTCGAAAATGGCAGGACAAAGAACAGTTTCAAAATCCAGTTCTAGCTTCCCACTTGTTGGTAGTGGTGTTAAAGAAGAGCCTTCCGATGGTATTCGTCTAGCTTCGGTCTCCAAACAGGCTAAAAACATCCTTGCTGATCCAAGTCAATGCAGATCTGCACATGCTAATCCTAAGTTTTCTGCAAATCAAGTGCTAAAACAAGAGGTTGTCCATGTTAGATTGGGGTTACTTCATATAAGTGGCGTGTTATTATTGTGTCAAGTTGGTGGCTGTGCTCTTGTAAATACTTAAACTGCTTGCTGTAAACAGGGAATAACTGCTTCATCCACAATTAGGGGGAAACAGGCACTCTTATCTACAGAGCCAGGTTCCACAGATACAGTTTTGCGAGAACCAGCAGCCAACCCTTCTACACTTGATCAGGATGAATCTGAGGAAGAACCAGATGGGGGCTTTGGTGAACTTCCTTATTTTTCTGATATTGAAAACATGGTAAACACAATATGTTTATAAACTTTCATTTATCATTATTCTCTATTCTAACTAATTTTTTTGACTTATTACTTCTGTAACACACTGATATCTGTTTCAGATACTTGAGATGGATTTAAGTCCAGATGATGAGAACTCGTACATCAGTAAAGAAGGTATCTTATGTGACACAATTAAGTGACCACTTCACTTCCTTTGGTTCTAAATCACTGTGTATCCAGTTATTTTAAGTTACGTGATATGTGACGAGTTCAGTTATTTTGACATTCGATCATTTTATTCTGGCATCTATTTATGGTTAAAGCGTCAGTAAACACAAAAACATTCATCAAGGGAACCAATTATCAATCAACATTAGCAAAGAGTTCATTATTGCATTCAAAGAGGGAAAGATTTATGTTCTACAGTACTTTCTTTTGAATTCATTCCCCTAATTATGCAGTCTTAAGGTATCAGCATGAGGATGCTAAAAGGAAAATCATGAGGTTGGAACAATGTGCACGATCTTCCATGCAAAGAACCATAGCATCTAAAGGTGCATTTGCTGTATTGTATGGCCGCCATTTGAAGCAATATATTAAAAAACCTGAGGTATTTTTTTTTTTTCTGTTTTTAATTTTTCCACATTTTTTTAGTATTGTTATGATTTAAAAGATCGATCATTATGTGTGTAGCACTCATTGCTGCATGTATACTTCTATCATCTGGTATTTGTTCTTTCTTGGCCATGTTTAATCAAATTTGATTTTAGATGGGAATGCTTGACATTTTATGGGTCGCCTTTTAAACTCTTGAATGTTTTGTAAGTTGATACAAATGAATAATGCAAAACTTGCACCATATTTGCAAGCTTATCAGATACTGTACCTTTTGCATGGATATGATAAGCCGAATGCATTCTGTCTGCATAGTTGGGCCAGCATGTAGAAGCTTGTATTATTCATACTCTCTGTGATGGAATCTCCTTGCATTCTGTGTGCAACTTCTTGCTGCTTCATAGGTCATACTCAGCAAGTTGATACAAATGAATGATGCAAAACTTGCACCATATTTGCAAGCTTATCTGATACTATACCTTTTGCATGGATATGATAAGCCGAATGCATTCTGTCTGCATAGTTGAGCCAGCATGTAGAAGCTTGTATTATTCATACTCTCTGTGATGGAATCTCCTTGCATTCTGTGTGCAACTTCTTGCTGCTTCATAGGTCATACTCGGCAGAGCAACAGAAGACAATGAAGTTGACATTGACTTGGGACAGGAAGGTCGCGCCAACAAGATATCTAGGCGGCAGGTAGGCTTTGTATTGATGTTCTGATGCAGTCTTTGCCTACTTGCACTTATTGATAATGTTGACGGATTTTCTGGTTCTGTATTGCTTGTTTGAGAAACATATGGGGCCACGTATTGTACTCTGATACATGGTATCAAATAAGAACACTGTTTTAAATTGATATTGGTTATCTGTGCAATCCCACTCCTGAATTTATCTGCACTAGAATAGGAGAAGAAAAAATAATGAAAGGAGTGAAGTTGAAGCTGCATATCACATATAGTTACCATTTGTAGATGACCAAGGGTGCCAAGAATGTGGATTCTGGTCCCATTAGCCCCTTCGCTACTTGTGGATGCTCTGAGGAAATTTTTTCCCATTCAAATTTAACTTTATTAATATGTCCAAATTGTTAAGTATGGAAACCTGGTCAATCTTCTATAATTTGTTGTGGCGATGAATACAAAATAAATAGAACAAAGGCAGAAAGGCAGAAAGTATCTAGTTCAAAGGCAGGAAGTATCTAGTTCTTAGTTTCGCTGATATTATCTAGTTCAAAGGCAGGAAGTATCTAGTTCTTAGTTTCGCTGATATTAATTACATACTTCCATGAATTTGGGCTCTGAACACAGTCCCTGGCTACTTTTTCACTATGCTAGGCTCTTATAAAGATGGAAGGAGATGGCTCTTTCTTTTTGACGAATATTGCCAAGAGTTCAGTCTTTCTGAATGGCAAAGAAATCACAACAGGACAGCGTCTGTGTCTTAGCTCAAGCAGTTTGATCGAGGTAAATGGGTTTCCCATCTTTTCTTCTAAAACAACGCACATAGTAATTTTTTTTTTTTTTTTGCATCACGTGAATTTTTCTGGCTTTCTTTATCTGCTATTTTTTCTTGATCTATGCTACCTTCGTTGGTGTCTTGCTCCTACTAAGTATAGTCAACACAAACATAAATTTTCCATTCTTATGCCAAGCCTCAGTGGTGCAATTCTTATGGTATAAATGATGAATTACAGATTAGAGGAATGTCGTTTGTGTTTGAGATGAATAACAAATCTGTAAGCCGGTACCTAGCGACCGCTGACAAAAGTAGCAAAGAGAAGTATATCAAGTTTGAATGGTCTTGATGAGCCTAGGGAAATCACCAAGTACTACAAAAATGCGGTGAGAAGATTCCATTTCAAGCTTCCTTTGATGATTTCTGTGTTACTTTTGTCTTAATTATGTGAAGCATCTTTAAGCTATCTGATTATTGAATGTATAGGCCTTTCTGGCGTAATAATATCATATAATGTACAGGCATGGGTTTTTTCTTCTTCCTTTTTTTTTTTTTCTGTTTTTTTTTGGGGACTTTTTGACCCTTCACAATTAGGAAACATATGTAAAAGAAAAATAGTTAGCTTGATCGAAATCATTGCCATCTAACCTAGCTAGCTAAGTGTTAATGGTTGAACTCTTGTTTAATTAAAATCTCTGGGAAGAAATTTTTAATTACTTGTGTTAACTGTTTTACATCTTCTGCTTTCGGCCTTTCTCAATTCTTAATAGTTAACATGACTCCTAGCCGAAATCCAATTCAATTGAAAACCAGGCAGAGTATCCTAAGCTTGTGCATTAAATTCTGCCAAGGAAATGGGACGAAACCTCGATCCACGTCAAATTTTAATGGCATGAATCTGAGGGTGGTTCTTGCCTTGTCAATTCATCTTGCTGCAAGCATAGCTTACAAGGCCGAATGAGTGTAAATAGTATATGAGTTGTTGGCCATTCTTCATTAATAATTAGGTCGCATGAGGGTTTAGGAAAGTAGTACGTGTCTCTAAACTGGAACCACACTCAAATTTGTCATTTAAAAAAAAAAAAATTATTAAGCCTGGTCATAAGTTCATAATACGCAATTTGGTTAATATGGCTGGATTTATGCTTCTGTTTAGCATTACATAAAAGTAAAAGTAATCATGGAGGGGTTGGTCAGCAAGGGGAGTCTAGAGAAGAAAATGTTATAGAATTACCAGTCTAATCTACTTATAATCTGGACGGGAAGGATTTTTTCAGTCCCGCACTTGAGAGGTTTTGAGAACATGGGAAATTCCAAACGCGAATCTGCATTGTAGAAATGAGGTGGCTTTTGTAAAGGTGCTATAATTCAGAGTTCGTTAATAAGTGTAATCAAACAAAAGTGCGCAGTGCAACTACCACTTTTGACACCAGTGACCAGACGCCTTAAAAAAAACACACCCAACAAACTTGAAGACTTTTAAGTGGTTTTCAACGACTGTATCTTTCAGATGACATGTGGGCTGGCACTCGATTCTAAAGATCAACTTCTGAATTGTTTTCTTCATCATCACTTCTCATTATGATTTTTAGTTTAGCTCATATAATTATTGTGATAATCTTTCAACTAACAATCTTATCCTAATGAATTAGTGTAAATCAAAGTAGTAAAAACTGAAGAACTGGCTCATCAAGCACATGTAACTCACAAATTGTCTTCTGCCACAATAATGAAAATGAAAGGAATCAAATCTTCCAAAGTAAATTAGAAACAAAAGGACAAAGAATACTCCAGTCTTTTTCCAAGCCAACCCTGCTTCACAATTACATTACTCTTTTCCTCTCTCTCTTTCCTAGGCAAAAAAATATAAAACTCTCTTGCTCCAATCCCAAAGGACAAAACAATTTCCTTCTAACGATCACCACATTAAATTTACCTA
The DNA here is from genome assembly GCA_002914805.1 of Parasponia andersonii. Taxonomy (NCBI): domain Eukaryota; kingdom Viridiplantae; phylum Streptophyta; class Magnoliopsida; order Rosales; family Cannabaceae; genus Trema; species Trema andersonii. Next base: position 1,160,821 of record JXTB01000044.1, read on the forward strand.
TTTTTAAATTGCCTATATTTTTCATTTCTGGATCAACCAAAAACCATGGCGGAGCATTAAAAATAAAGCAGAACCAAGCGATAACTCAACGCTCAATACGAGTCAAATGGCTACTTGCTAGGCCCAACACACGTCACTATACCATAAACCGAGGTGTCACCATTAGGACAAGCAATAGTACTACACAAAACAGCAAAGCTTCATCTCTCACCCCAAGTTCCCAAGTTTCAAAACATACAACCAAGTATGGATCATGATGTGTACAGCCATTAGTGAAAAAAGTCACTTCTGAGTTCTGACACCTTCCCGTGAAGCCACTCAAAAAAAAAAAAAAAAAAAAAAGGTATAAGCTAAGAAGGATCATGCAAAGAAAGAGCTCATCAATACGCCATATATCTTGTCCTGCCAGTGCCATCATCGTTTGTTTTCTCTCTCTCACCACCACTACCATCGATCTCGATATGATTTAACCAAATCCAACGGCTGTAATCAACTGGGTATCCTTTGCACTCACTCACTCACTCATCTTTTATTCTAAGTTTAACCCTGATAAGTAAACCATGTTCGTACCCCCCAAAACAATTTCTTTCCAAAAACGAGAGTTGAACAATAATAACAAATGGGTGCATGCAATTTCTCTGTTTTCCCTCTGCTTTTGGCGATTACAGTCACAGTGCTATTACTCAGGGCAGAATCAAAAACACATTGGGGAGACACACAAGCTCTCAAGGAGCTAAAGAACGAGTTAGATCCTGACTCAGCGAGTCCCGGCTCATGCGTCAGCTCATGGGACTTCACCGTCGACCCGTGCGACAACCTCTTCAGCGAGCGGTTCACGTGCGGGTTCCGGTGCGACTCCACAGACGATTCCGGGACGAGTCGAGTCACCGAAGTCAGCCTCGACCAGGCGGGTTACTCGGGTTCGCTCACTTCAGCTTCATGGAACCTCCCTTACCTCGAAACCCTTGACCTCTCCAACAACCTCTTCTCCGGGTCGATCCCCAACTCGCTCGCCAACCTAACTCGCCTCCGCCGACTCGGTCTCTCCTCGAACTCGTTCTCGGGCGAGATACCGGCCTCAATTGGCGGGTCCCTCACCAGCCTCGAGGAGCTTTTCCTCGACAACAACCAGCTCCAGGGCAAGATTTCGGCGAGCCTGAAAGGCTTGGTGAGCTTGAAACGCCTCGAAATCCAATCGAACAAGCTCTCCGGCGAGTTTCCCGATCTGAGTTCTCTTCAAAACCTCAACTTTTTGGACGCCAGCAACAATGCCATCTCCGGCAAAGTTCCGGCGACTCTGCCATTATCAATGGTCGAAATCTCGCTAAGGAACAACAGCTTCGAAGGACCGATCCCTCAGAGTATAAGAAACTTGGGTTTTTTACAGGTAATGGATCTGAGTCACAACCGACTCAGTGGCTCCGTCCCCGCCATTCTCTTCAACCACCGCTCTCTGCAACAGCTGACTCTTTCGTTCAACCAATTCTCGTCCGTACAGTACCCTGAGTATCCTTCTCAGAGCGAGCTCATAGCTTTGGACCTAAACGACAACCAGCTCCAGGGGTTTCTACCGTCGTTCGTGGCTCTAATGCCAAAGCTCTCGGCTTTATCACTGGAGAACAACAAGTTCACGGGGATGATTCCGATCCAGTACGCCATTAAAACGGCTCTGCCTGAAACAGGGGTCTCCCCATTCGCGAGGCTTTTACTGGGCGGGAACTACTTGTTTGGGCCTATACCCAGCCCATTAATGCAGCTCAAACCCGGCTCAGCTAACGTGGAACTCACCGGTAACTGCTTGTTCCGCTGCCCCGATATTTTCTTCTTTTGCCAAGGTGATGACCAAAAATCGTTAACGGAGTGTAAAAGCTTTAGCCCTGTAATTCCTTGAAGCATGAGATTCAAAAAATATTATTATATTCTTGATATCATTAATTTTTTTTTTTTTTTTTTTAAAAAAAGAAGAAAGAGAGTAACCGTTTCCGATGGATGAATATGTCTGTTTGTTTTTTCTTTTTATTTATTTATTAATTTTTATCACTGGTTAATATTAAAGATTGGTTTTATTAGTATAAAAATGTGTGTGTTTTTAAATACGAAGCCATGATGAGATAGTTCTTGTCTGGTGGTACATGACGAAGATTGATCGAACTGCTTTAGATCTTATTACCCTCCTCTGACACACGAACGTTACTCCCACGTGATTTTCTTATCCGTGCACCGGACGCGCCTCATGAGCTGTGTCTTATGTAAGCCACTATTCCGATTATGTCTGCTGATGACTCTCCACGTGCCATTTTAGGCCGTGGAATGTACGCGCTTTCTGATGCCTCCTACAAGCATAGGCTTTTTCCAGACAATTGTTTGGGTTCGGCCCATAGTGAAGTGATGTTTTATGGCCCAACTTTCTCTTGAGGGGAAAGGTGTAATACTCGAGCATGTTTTTTTTTGGGGATTTTTTGAGTTTTTCCTTTAAAAATGAAAAAGAATTACAAAGTACGGTATCGGAAAAATAATACATGGCGCACGAATGGTACTTTAATCTGCTCTCAAAAACGCGGTGGCAAAATCGTAAAATAGACCATCTTTTTTAATAACATTATTTAAAGAAAATTGTAATAAAAGTAAAGCTAAAGTGGTCAGTCTAGTGACTGAGGTGCCTCTATTCCTTCTTCATGATATAGGTTCAATCTTGCTAACTATTTCTTTTAATTTTTATTTCATTGAATCGTATGCTCTCTTTTTTTTTTTTTCTTCTTTTCTTTTAATTTTTAATTTTTTCGAGCCATATGTTTCTTTTTCTCTTTTTTTTTTCTTTTTTTTTTCATTCTTTGAATTATTATTTTCTTTTCTTTGTTTTTAAATAAAGAACTAACTCAAATTTTTCCTCTCAATCATAAGTGCACAAGGAGCTAGCTACTTAGTGATGACTGAAAATTTTTTTAGTAGTAACTAATCTGACTATTGTTAATCAGTTATCGAAAATTCTCTTAGTAGTAACCAATTTAATTATTGGTGACTAATTTGGAGTTTTTCTAATATATTTTTTTTAAATCCTCTTAATAGTAACTAATCCAGTTATTACTAATGAAAGACTGATAACTAGAAACTAGTAATCTTTTTTCTTCAATCCTCTTATTGGTAGCTCATTGAAAATCTTCTTAATAGTAACTAATCTAGTTATTGTTAACTAATTTGAAGCTTGTTTTAATTTATTTTTAAATTCTCTTTGTAGTAACCAATCCAATTACTACTAATCAGTTATTAGTAACTAGAAACTAGTAACTAATTTTTTTTCTCAATCCTTTTAGTGGTAACCGAATATCGTTTTAGTAGCAACCAATATAAAATAAATCTTCTTTGTAGTAACCAATCCAATTATTGCTAATTAGTTATCAATGACTAGAAACAAGGAACAAATTTTTATTTCATTGAATCATATGCTCTTTATTTTTTTCCTTTTCTTTTCCTTTTTAATTTTTTTCGTCATTGAGCAATATGCTTCTTTTTCTCTTTTTTTTTTTTTTCTTTTTTTTTAGTTTTTTGAATAATTATTTTCCTTTCTTTGTTTTAAATAAAGAACTAACTCAAATCTTTCCTCTCAGTCTTAAGTGCACGAGGAGCTACTTTTTTTCTTCAGTCCTCTTAGTGATGATTGAAAATCTTCTTCGTAGTAACCAATCTGGTTACTACTAATCAATTACCGAAAATCCTTTTAGTAGTAACCAATTTAGTTATTGGTGACTAATTTGAAGATTTTCTAAATTTATTCTTTTTTAAATCCTCTTAATAGTAACTAATCTAGTTACTGCTAATGAAAGACTAGAAACTAGAAACTAGTAACCTTTTTTCTTCAATTCTTTTAGTAGTAGCTCATTAAAAATCTTCTTAATAGTAACCAATCTAGTTATTGTTAACTAATTTGAAGCTTTTTTTAATTTATTTTTAAATTTTCTTTGTAGTAACCAATCTAGTTACTGCTAATCAGTTATTGGTAACTAGAAACTAATAACTAATTTTTTTTCTCAATCCTTTTAGTAGTAACCAAAAATCCTTTTAATAGCAACCAATATAAAATAAATCCTCTTTATAGTAACCAATCCAGTTATTGCTAATTAGTTACCAATAACTAGAAATAAGTAACTAATTTTTATTTCATTGAATCATATGCTCTCTCTTTTTTTTCCTTTTATTTTCCTTTGTAATTTTTTCATCATTGAACCATATACTTCTTTTTCTCTTTTTTTTTTTTTCTTTTTTTTCATTCTTTGAATAATTATTTTCCTTTCTTTATTTTAAATAAAGAACTAACTCAAATCTTTCCTCTCAATCTTAAGCGCATGAGGGGTTACTTTTTTTCTTCAGTCCTCTTAGTGATGATTGAAAATCTTCTTCGTAGTAACCAGATGGTTACTACTAATCAGTTACCGAAAATCCTTTTAGTAGTAACCAATTTAGTTATTGGTAACCAATTTGGAGATTTTCTAAATTTATTCTTTTTTAAATCCTCTTAATAGTAACTAATCTAGTTACTGCTAATGAAAGACTAGTAACTAAAAACTAGTAACCTTTGTTTCTTCGATCCTTTTAGTGGTAGCTCATTGAAAATCCTCTTAATAGTAACCAATCTAGTTATTGTTAACTAATTTGAAGCTTTTTTTAATTTATTTTTAAATTCTCTTTGTATTAACCAATCCAGTTACTTCTAATCAGTTATTGGTAACTAGAAACTAGTAACTAATTTTTTTTCCCAATCCTTTTAGTAGTAACCAAAAATCCTCTTAATAGCAACCGACATAAAATAAATCCTCTTTATAGTAACCAATCCAGTTATTGCTAATTAGTTACCAATAACTAGAAACAAGTAACTAATTTTTTATTTCATTGAATCATATGTTCTCTCTTTTTTTTCCTTTTATTTTCCTTTATAATTTTTTCGTCATTGAACCATATACTTCTTTTTCTCTTTTTTTTTTTCTTTTTTTTTTCGTTCTTTGAATAATTATTTTCCTTTCTTTGTTTTTAAATAAAGAACTAACTCAAATTTTTCCTCTCAATCTTAAGCGCACGAGAAGCTACTTTTTTTCTTCAGTCCTCTTAGTGATGATTGAAAATCTTCTTAGTAATAACCAATCTGGTTACTGCTAATCAGTTACCAAAAATCCTCTTAACAGTATCCAATTTAGTTATTGGTGAGTAATTTGGAGTTTTTCTAAATTTATTTTTTTTAAATCCTCTTAATAGTAACTAATCCAGTTACTACTAATGAAATACTAGTAACTAGAATCTAGTAACCTTTTTTCTTCAATCCTCTTAGTGGTAGCTTATTGAAAATCCTCTTAATAGAAACCAATCTAGTTATTATTAACTAATTTGAAGCTTTTTTTAATTTATTTTTAAATTCTCTTTGTAGTAACCAATCCAATTACTACTAATCAGTTATTAGTAACTAGAAACAAGTAATTAATTTTTTTTCATAATTCTTTTAGTGGTAACCGAATATCCTCTTAGTAGCAACTAATATAAAATAAATCCTCTTTGTAGTAACTAATCCAGTTACTGTTAATTAATTACTGATAACTAGAAATTAGTAACTAATTTTTATTTCATTGAATCATATGCTCTCTTTTTTTCCCTTTTCTTTTCCTTTTTAATTTTTTTGTCATTGAGCCATATGCTTCTTTTCCTCTTTTTTTTTTCGTTCTTTGAATAATTATTTTCTTGTCTTTGTTTTTAAATAAAGAACTAACTCAAATCTTTCCTCTCAGTCTTAAGCGCACGAGGGACTACTTTTTTCTTCAGTTCTCTTAGTGATGATTGAAAATCTTCTTAGTAGTAACCAATCTGGTTACTGTTAATCAGTTACTAAAAATCCTCTTAGTAGTAACCAATTTAGTTATTGGTGACTAATTATGAGCTTTTCTAAATTTATTCTTTTTTAAATCCTCTTAATAGTAACTAATCCAGTTACTGCTAATGAAAGACTAGTAACTAGAAACTAGTAACCTTTTTTTTTCAATCCTCTTAGTGGTAGCTCATTGAAAATCCTCTTAATAGTAACCAATATAGTTATTGTTAACTAATTTGAAGCATTTTTAATTTATTTTCAAATTCTCTTTGTAGTAACCAATCCATTTGCTGCTAATCAGTTTTTAATAACTAGAAACTAGTAACTAATTTTTTTTTCCCAATTTTTTTAGTAGTAATCAAAAATCCTCTTAGTAGCAACCAATATAAAATAAATCCTCTTTGTAGTAACCAATCCAATTACTGCTAATTAGTTAGTGATAACTAGGAACTAGTAACTAACTTTTTTTAAAATCCTTATAATAGTAACTAATCTGATTACTACTAATCAATTACTAGTAACTAAAATATAGTAACTTTTATTTTCAATCCTTTTAGTGGTAACCGAAAGAAAATCATCTTAATAATAACCAATTTAATTACCATTAAATAATTTGAAGCTTTTTAAATTCTCTTTGTACTAATCAATCTAGTTACTACTAATCAGTTATTGGTAACTAGAAACTAGTAATTTTTTTTTTTCAATTCTCTTAGTGGTAACCAAAAATCTTCTTAGTAATAACTAATCTAAAATAAATTCTCATTGTAGTAACTAATCTAGTTACTGGTAACTAGAAACTAGTAACTAATTTTTTTTAAAATCTTCTGAGTAATAACTACTCCGATTATTGCTAATCAATTACTAGTAATTAGAAACTAGTAACCTTTTTTTTTTTCAATTCTCTTGGTGGTAACTGATCTAAAATCCTCTTAATATTAATCAATTTAATTACCATTAACTAGTTTGAAGCTTTTTTTTTAATTTATTTTAAAATTCTCTTTGTAATAATCAATCTAGTTACTGGTAATCAGTTATTGGTAACTAGAAACTAGTAACTAATTTTTTTTTTCAATCTTTTCAGTGGTAACCAAAAATCTTCTTAGTAATAACCAATCTAAAATAAATTCTCTTTGTAGTAACCAATCCAGTTACTGGTAACTAGAAATTAGTAACTAATTTTTTTTAAAATCCTCTTAGTAGTTATTAATCCAGTTAATACTAATCAATTACTGGTTACTAGAAACTAGTAATATTTTTTTTTCAATCCTCTTAGTAGTAGCCGATCAAAAGTCCTCTTAATAGTAATCAATCTAGTTACGGTTAATTAATTTGAAGGTTTTTTTTTTAATTTATTTTTAAATTCTCTTTTTAGTAACCAATCTAATTATTGCTAATCAGTTATTGGTAACTAAAAACTAGTAATTAATTTTTTTTAATCCTTTTAGTTGTAACCAAAAATCTTTTTCGTAGTAACCAATCTAAAACAAATCTTCTTTATAGTAACCAATCTAGTTACTATTAATTAGTTACTGGTAACTAAAAACTAGTAACTAATTTTTTTTTTCTAATCCTCTTAGTGGTAACCGAAAATTCTCTTAGCAGTAACCAATCTAGTTACCATTGACTTATTTGGAGCTTTTTTTAATTTATTTTTTAAATCATCTTAGATGTAACTAATGCAATTACTGCTAATCAGTTACTAGTAACTAGAAACTAGTACCCAATTTTTTTTCTAATCCGTTTAGTGGTAGCTGAAAATCCTCTTAGTAGTAACCAATCTAGTTACTGTTGACTAATTTGGAGCTTTTTTTAATTTATTTTTTAAATCCTCTTAGTACTAACTAATCCGGTTATTGCTAATCAGTTACTAGTAACTAGAAATTTGTATCTATTTTTTTTTTTCCAATCCTCTTAATGGTAACCAATCTAGTTAGCGTTGACTGATTTGAAGCTTTTCTTAATTTATTTTTTAAAACCTCTTAGTATTAACTAATTCGGTTACCGCTAATCAGTTTATCATGACTAGACTGGCAACCCTTTCTTTTTTTTTTTTCAATCCTCACAGTGATAACCGAAAATCTCTTAGTGGTAACTAATCTAGTTACTGTTAAGTAATTGAAGCTTTTCTTAATTTATTTTTTAAATCCTCTTAGTAGTAACCAATCTGGTTATTGCTAATCAATTACTGGTAACTAGAAACTAGCAATCAATTTTGTTACTAATTACTAGTAATTGATTACTAGTTTCTAAACAATCTGGTTATTGATTACCAATAACTAATCCATTTATTAATTACTAATTTTATTACTGATTACTTTGGCTACCAGTAAGTTACCAAATATATTTATAAAAGGAGGGAACAATCATATTTGGCAGCGAAGGGTGACAAAATTGCACTAACCACATATTGATTAGATCAAATTCAATCACGTAACACCGTGGATCTGAAAAACATGAGTTATGACTAGAAAAAAAAAATAATTGGATTACATCCTTAACAACAGAGGAAGACTTTTCATGTTCGAAACAGAGAAATGAACAAGAAACTAACAACGCAAAGGTATTAAATGAACCTATATTTCTCAACGTTAGCAACTTTAGTCACTACTTTTGGTTTCTCAAAGTTCATATTTGCTTCACTTGTTACTACTACATATTTTGCTCCTATAATGCCATAGTATCTATAATATGCTTCGACTGTAGGAACAAGAGAAGTCATGGCTTCCTAATTACTCTTCTTTTTTTTCCCTCAAACAACCTACGCACAATGACCATAAATTAAAGATAATCAACACTACAGGTAAACTTGACCACAAATTTTACATAAATTAAATATATTGTAACACCGAAAAAATAATAATGGAATTGTATAAATCTTCTGAAAAGTATAGCGCTGAAAGTCGGGGTAAGCCATCTTTTTCCAGTCAAAAAGGAGAGGTCACTTTGGTTGAAAAAGCTCATCAAAACAAAAAAAGAAATCAACCAACCCCTCCTGAGATACCTCTAACATAAAATCAAATCATTGCATTTGTACGAGTATGGATAGAAAGATAAGATATTACGGCCTATACTGGTCCAAACTCCACCTACACCAGAAGAAACAAGAAATCCTAAGTGTTGTTCATTTCATAAAAAAGTAGGCTATGCTACATCTGACTATTATACGGTACGGAAAACCTACCTTTAAAAAACTCAAAAAGGTAAAATTTTATTGGGGCAATAGCAATAAAAAGCTGAGAATAACTCATTCCCTAACCATGGAAGAGGTTAAATAAATGTCAATGCCTCTACAAAGACAATTGGTGGAGAAAGCTAATAAACAACTATCAAAAAATCCAAAAATCACCATGGAAAAATCCATTAAAATCTAAAGTTCTGTAATGAGGCAATATGAACCATCTTTAATAATTCATTAGGTTTTAGGCTAAGGTAAGTTTTTGATTCCAACCATAATAACTCTACAAACATCCCCATCATTGGGAATTGTTAGTTGTAAAATGTTTCAGTTACAATTAATGGTTGGTTTCTATTTTCTTTTACACTTCTATCATATGGTACATGCAATTCATAAGTTTTAGTACCAGAATATTTAATTGAGGTTGCATGAAACTGTAATAATTATCTGACAACTTATAGGATCATGTAAAATACTACAGTAATCGACAACGTGATCTATCTAAAGTAGGATCATGCGAAATACTAATGCTATCAATAATATAACTTAGCTAGAGCATGATCATACGATATGCTATCAAGGTTAATCGACAAGATGACCTAGTCAAAAGTAGGATCAAGTGAAACGCCAAAAGCTATCGACAAGATGACTTGACTAAAAAGAAGGATCATGCAAGATGCCAAATCTATCGATAAAATGATCTAAAATAGAATCATACGAGATGCCAATCTCAAAGCTACCGACAAAATGATCTGTTTCAAAATAACCTTAGTGATATTATACTCATATTTTATCTTTATACAAAAAATTCGGACTAAAAAAAATAGATATGGATTGTGTCCAATTAATTATTATGGGAACTCCCTCATCAAATATTATATCTTACTATATAGCTAATTTATTAATGATTATCTATACCAATAAATATTGGAGACTAATTGAAACTCTTATCAGTTTCTATTTCTCTTATTCTTATCCCATTATTATTTACATATGTGTGTGAGAATTTATTCTTTATATTGGACTAATCTCTCAATTTTTCAAGAAAGAGAAATTTGTTCCCCATAATTTATTTACAGAAGATGCCCAAAAATATTTGGAAGCAGTGAATTTTCTTTAGAATAGCTATTCTTAATAGCATCATTAGTCTCTACAAAGAACTTTTGTTGGCAAAAAAGCTGAAAATAATGATTGAAGCTTCACAGAAATTAGTCTCAACAGTTTTTAAGCTCATCTCTAAAGTGTTGCTTACATGCAACATACTGCTTTCCCTTTTTAGAAATTTTTCCCACATGGTTTTGCTCTAAGTAAGGTTTTAATGAGGCGTTGTTTGGATTGGGCCAATTCAATAGAAAGATTTCGACATGACTATTTAGATCCCAATTAGAGCCAGTGATCTATTATTCTGAGCTTGCACACAATTTCTATCAGCCTTGAATTGGAAGAATATTAGATTATCTTATAGGTAGGTGCTAACCTAGTTAGGATGCACTTATAAATCAATAAATCAATGGTACTTTATCTTCTTCTTTCATCTACAAGAAGAAATTCTCTTTCCATACATGTGGTACTTTCGAGACAAGTTCAAATATCATATTGCGAAAAATTTACATTAGTGAGCTCTAACGAATGGTCGCATTCACTATAGCTCAAGGGATTTAATATTTTGGGATATAATAAAATCTTTATAATTAGTTACTAACTAAAATATTAAGTCACAAATAATGTAATAATTGTGTAATATGGAATCAATTGAGAAAATATGACGTGTCAAAATTGCATTAGACAAGAGAATACTATGACATCCCAAGACAAGTGTCAATTTCTTATTTGAAAATTGGCAAAATTGTTAGCTATTTTTAGCCCAAGATTAACAACCAAAGAGAGGGGTGAATTGGATTTTAAAATATTTTAAGAAATTTTCAATTATTTAAAATTATAGACCACTATTTTGAAACTTTTAAGCTAAATCAATAATAATATCAAATATATAGCAATAATAGCAAGTATATTAAGCACATTAAATGTCACACACTCAATTAAATAGCTTGCAATTAAGTAAAGAGTGTAGGGATAGAGAAAGTGCAAACTCGGCTTTTACGAGATTCAACAAACATAACAGTTTGTCTACATCTCCGACCCTCGACAACTTGCTTTGAGCTTCCATTATTCGGATCAATATTATGAGCTTGACTGACCCTTGTACAAATAGAGTGAATTCTTCTTAGGCTCACTCAAACTTTATAATAGTCTTGAATCCAGGTCTATCACGCCTAACCACGGATTGTTTTGACTCTAGTGTCAATCCTCACTTACACGGATTGTTTAGATAATGGTTCCAATCTCACCAACTAACGGGTTGTTTATACTTCGATGATAACCTCACCTACACTCGAGTTGTTTAGACTTCGGTGACAACCTCACCTAAATCCGATTGTTTTGACTCCAGTGGCAACCTCACCTATGCATAATTATTTATGACTCTGGTGCCAACCACATCTCAACTCAATGGTTTTTCAATACAAAAATTAATACACTCACAACCTCTCCTCTCAAAAGTAATAAATATAATTTTGACTTAGGAGATTAGAGAACAATGCACAATGGATGCTCTAAGATTAACTCAATATGATTTGAAAGTTAATTTAATGTAGAAATATATTTTTGCACTTTGAAAGTAGTCAAATAACAATTTAACTTTGTGCAAAGTCTTTTACAAGTGTTAAAATAGTTTCTATTTATAAGCTTGATTGAAAACTAGTTGTTTATAACCATTAAACACGCTTTCTGTCATTTTCAGTAGACCGAAAATATGTTTTTGGTAGACCAAAAGTATGTTTTATATAGACCAAAAATACTAGCCATTGGTAGTACTTTTTCAAATATCGAATTTTAACGATAACAATTTTTTCGCTGCCATTTTCGGTAGACCGGTGAAATGTTTGGTAGATCGAAAGCCCTACTTATTTTGGCAGTTTTAGTATTTAGCTATTTTTCATATTTTAACAGCTTTTAGTGTTTTTCAAATACTGACTTCTAAACTTGTTTTAAACACTTTAAAAATGTTAGAAATTAATTTAAAAGAGTATTTTACCTATTACAAACTTATTTTAGTTTCACAAAGATATTTAACAATAATTTAAAAAGTATTCATATTAAAACATATTCTAGTTTGCAAATAGAAAATCTTTTTTTAGTCTATATCAAATAGTCATGATTTCAAATATATTTGTAATTTATTTAAACTTCAAAAATCATGTTTTAAAGAATATTTTACCCATTCAAAATCATTATTTTCTATTTTCAAACTTCTATAATAAAATAACCATGTTAAGCTAAAGATAGTTTGAAAACTCTTTTAAAAAGTATGAGCCAATGCAAAAAAAAAAATTTATGTGCAATAAACTAAATCAAATACAAGACTAAATATGAATATACCACATCTAAGTATGGTTTTATATCTTGATTTTTCATCTTCAAGCTTGATTCTAATAAGCCCAATATGCATCCATCTTCAAGTTTGATTCTTAATCAACTTGAGTTAGAACTTTTAAAACCATTTCACTATACACTCAAGTTAAATCATTAGTATTAAATCAAATATTTGTTATCTTCAAAATAAAAATAAGTAAGATCGAAACCTTAATTTCTCAACAAAAATCATATCACATCAGAAACTTATGCCACATTACTATAACACCTCATGTCACAGCACCATGAAGCCACATGGCATGCTTTTATTGGACCTCTTTCTCTTAGTTAGGTAGCAAATTCGCCAAAGTATTCATCTTAAGACGAAGATGACACCTATTGATTAATGTGTCAATCTTGCAAGAGTTCTAAAGCTCGTTCTACTCATTCCACCATTGGGTATATGCTTATTTTCTTTCTTGTAATCGAAAAAAAAAAGTTGATTTACTGAATCTTCTCTTTTCCTTTATGTTTCTCTCTCCTTATATTTATATATACGAATTAAATAATAAATTGCTTTTTGCTCCATTGTTTAACAAGCCCAATGCAACCTTTCTCTCTCAAAACTCCGACTAAAGCCACCAAAAGTTCACAACCAATTAATTAGCTCCTCTCCTTTTCCACTTTCTCGGTTCTAACACCAATTAACATCATCATATTTCAACTTTCTTTTCACTATCTTTCTTTCATTAAACACACACATACACCTATAGATATATTTATACAAATAAATATGCATACATACCTACTTATATACATATAAGCTATAGTTATATACTTGTATATTATTATTATTATTTTGGAGGTTTTGAAATATTGAGCTATTAACACTATTCTTTTTATGCTCTAAATATTTATAGGGTGATAACTAATTAACTATATATAATATACTAATATTTAAATTCTGTGTTTTAAATATCTGCAAATAGAGCTGTAAATATAGGCAGCCAACCCGGCCTGAGGAGAAATTCGAGCTGGGCCGGACTAGCCTGCAAAGCATTTTTGAAGGCTCAGCCCGACTCGACAGTCTGCAGAACCAAATTTCCAAGCCGGGTCGGGCTAAATTCGGGCCAAATCCGGCCCGATCCGGTAATTTAAAAAAAATGAAAAAATAGAAAAATGAATCTTTTTCAGTAAAAAATAAAATTACTATTTGCATACTTACTTATTTAGTAAAATAAATAACCAAAATTAATAAGACAAATTTTTAAAAATAGAATGGAAAAAAAAAAGTGTGCATGCCAGCACCAATGGCCCAGTCCGGCTTGGCCCGCAGGCCAAGTGAGCGGGCCACGGGCCGGCCCGTTGGGCTCGGTCCAAATTTACAAGTATATATGCAGATCTATAATTCTGAATTGTAGCGTATACAATCTTTGTTTGCAATCATTCACGTTAAATTCAGTATTTTATATTCATATTATTTATTTTTAGTATTATTTATTTATACTTAATGGTTGAAATCACCTATGTTATAAAAATTATCTTTGTGTTTGTTTCTGACCATATGGATGGTATCATCTGCATCAAAAACATTAGCTATCTAACACGTGGTGATAGTCATTAAAACAACTCACACCTATTTACTTGTAGATTGAGCTGTCAAAGATATAATAATTTTCTAACACGTGAAATTGTATTGCTACAATTTTCTAAATCATTTTCTCTATTTCTATCACTATCTTACTTATTTTAATTAAGTATTCTTATGCTTAATTAATTTTTCTCTAATCAAATTATAATAAAAGCACCCCCGAAACACTCTTTTAACAAAATAAAGCATAAGAACTTCTATGCCATTCCTCCTACAGATGGTGGAAAAATATAGTATAATGTTCTGATCACATTTCAAGTGAATATATGTTACGGAGTGTTCTGAATACGAGAATAGCATACATATCATGACTGGTAAATAATATTTGTAAATCCGTTACACCAAGTTCAACTTCATAAATTCTGTGTCATTACCTTTATGGATGGTGGAAATTAAGTAATAAAGTATACTTATTTTAAGTTCTAAATATAAGCATGATATGTACATGATTATACAAGGAAGATTTACCAATTTTACTAAAACACAACCAAATTTGACTATACTCGAAATTTGACACTGATTTCCAGAAGGAGAAGAAAACATGAGATTGATCCAGGCTAGAAGAAGAAGAAGACGTAAGGTTGGGCCAAAGTCTTTTTTTTTTAAATATTAAAAAGTTAAATTTTTTGATATAAAAAGCGTTTAGATAGAGGCTAAATATGTTGAAAGGCTTTAAGTGAAAAGGAGTGAGCCCCAAAAATTTTAATGTCTATTATTTGTTAGACAAACACAAGACAAACAATATGGGACAGAGAATCTAGTCCGTGTTCAAAACAAAAGCATGACATGCACATGATTGTGCAATGAAAATTTGCTAATTAATCTTACTGAAACAAGTTTCAACGAAATTAGACAGGATCAAATAAACGTATTTGACCCTGGTCGAGAATGCAATCATCAAAACCTTTCAAAAAAAGAATATGCAATCAAAAGATATATGTTCTAACTCGATTGAGCACAATGCTCCAATTTTTCGTGCTATGATAAGCTCTCCAACTAGGATGCATTATTATTACTACTCAAACATTGATGGAAAGTAAAAGTGAAACCATACTCCAGTCCTTGTTAATTAATGCTTGTCCTTGACTTATTAAACAAATAAAGATTTTCAAGAGACAAATGAGCTATGTTTTGTTCAAACGTATCTAATCAATCTTAACCCATAAATTCTGTGAGACCTATATGAGTTCATAGGATTTGAGGGATGAAATTAATTTATATAATGTAGCTCCTGAATTTATTTGGGTTAAAACTAAATAGACAAGCTGCTCGATTATAGTTAAGCAATAAAATTAATATCTCATTATTCGTCTTCTTTTCATCTATTCAACAGCTATTTTTTTCTTTCCACACGAGAATAATCCTCTAGTATCAGGCGCGAGCTACAATGCTTAAGGGAAACATTGCTTATCGTAAAAGAAACCATAAGTCTTAAAAAGTAGCTATATTTATGTCTCGCGGACTGTTTTGAAGTTTTGATTTAGTCATGTGACTCATGTGTAGAGAATATAGTACGAGTGGCAATGAAGCACACAAAACATAGGCAGTAAGAGCCGAAACTAAATATGCTAAGAATCTGTGTTCCGATGTTAGACCAGTCCGATTTAGACGTTGTTAGCACTTAGCAGCATTACTAATATCACAATATTCAACATTACTAGTTTTGGATTCAGTTTGAATTTCCTACGTACGTCCATGACCATTATATAAGAGTCCTTAATTTGACAATATTGTAAGACACAAGATCGAGTGGGCTCTTGTGATCTTGTCATCTCTCCCAACCTCAGATTTATTCACTCTCCTCACCTCCTCTCAATCTGATGATTAAATTCAATCATAATCCAAGCCACATTAGTCACTATTGACGGAGGTTTTGTCAACAATGAATTTAGAAAATTGTAAGATGTGGCTTACATGTGAAAATAGTTAATAAATCAAAACAAATAAAGAGACAAAAATTTTATAATGGTTTAGTCCCAAAAAAAATGAGCTTACGTCCACTATTTTTTTACTATTTTCTGGAAGATTACAAGAGAGTGCAGAGTATGCCAAGAAAGTAAAAAAGAGTCTCTAAGTTTTTCCAAAAGAAAAGGATCCCTATGGCAGCATTGAACTTCCCTTTATATAGGTGAGAGTAGTCAATGTATCCTAATTATGAAAACAGGTAAGTGTGTGGTCAGAAAATACAATTTGAGTAATAATATAACTGGGTAATAACTTAAATGAGACGACTGGTTGATCTTTAAAAAAAAAAAATTTTGTTTTCTTTTTTTTTTGTAAATTACCCGCTTGACGAAGCTTGATCTAATTTCTTTTTCATTCTGGTCGCACTTAACTCGTTCAGAGGAGGTCGTACTTAACTTGTTCGGAAGAGGTCGCACTTGACTTACTCGGAGGAGGTCGCACTTAACTTACTCATGCGACCTGACACATCCACTCAGTTGCTAACTTTCCCTTTTTAGCATTGACCAACATATAGTTTTTAGACTGCACAACAATTGCCCCCTAGCTCCATTAGTTCTTTAGGACAAAAATAAAGCTTCCTTTTCTGATAAGTGCGAGCTTAAAAATACGACGTCATGACATCAGCTTGAGATCTTCGAAAAGTCACCAGCTCTCAAATCTCACATTTTCATAACTAAGCATACATTTTCCTGACAGACGAAATCACGTGTCACATTTTCTCAAAAGAATAGCGAAACTCGAGGAGACTTTTCTGTTTTTGACCAGACATGATGATAGCAATAGCGCCAGCTATTGTCTTAAATCGAGACGTTTCAAATTTTGAAAAGATACTGATTTAATTTTGGAAAATTCACTCCCGTGTGAACTTCAACCTTTAGATCTGAAAATTAAATGTCTTGATCTATGACTGTGATTTGACGATGCTTGAGACATATATATATCGAAAATCCATCCGCCTCTTCTTCAAAACCCTATCGCCTCCTATTTCTCTTACTTCTGAAATCTGAAACGTCCATAAAGCAAATCATCCCGGCGTCTTTTTCTGTTTTGCAACTCGCACAAATTCATTATCTTCTCTGACGAAGTAATCACCACAATCCTTCAGACGACATCTCAGTCCTTCAGTCTTCGAAGAAAGGTTAGTATATATCCTCTCTCTCTCTCTCTTATTGTTCTTCAATTTTTCAGAAAACTCTCATTTACAGATCCTATTTCTAGAAATAGAGACTAATCTTAGAACCTAAATGCCCTGAACATAAACCTATCCCATAATCAGATGGACTAAAAAATAGAAACTTTTAAGAATCTCTCCATTAATTTATAGAATATAATTTTTTTCTTTTTTTAGATGATTGACAGTTAGACGAACCCGTAGAAAAATTTTAGGATCTAAAACCTTATTTTTTAAAAACCATAATCAGTTGAGTGACGAATTATCGAAGAATTGCTTGAACAATTTTTATTAATCAGTAGATCAATTAGAAAAAATCCGATGAGGATCTTGTCGATGCAATCCTAGGATGTGACCCCAAACTGCTTGCATATAGTGAAGATCCCTGATGCTCGCATAGGACTAGACCTATCCATATTTCTTTTCATATGTCTAATAGTGAAGATTTTAGGGAAAGGAATACATTCTCATGAGCATCCTGATATTCTAGAAAAGGCAACGACAGAAGCAGCTCACAAGGCTATAGAAGAGTTCAAGGCCACCGAAGGCAAGGAGCTCGAAGAAAAAGCTAGTGACATCGCCTCGTCGACCATAATATATAATATCTTCTACGAGCATCAGGATTTCAACTTTTCTATTCTTGGTGAAGATGTGGTCAAGCTTGTCCAGAGTTAGAAGGAAGCCGAAGTTGCCAAAGCTAGAGACAGTAAAGCGAGCACATCTACATAGCTTTTATATATTTTTCTAAAGTTTCGGAACAATGCGGGCTTCATCCCTTAATTTTTTTTTTTTTGTAATACTTCGCTTGCATACAAGTGCGAGCATTTATCAATGAATGCTTAGACGTTTATTCTTGCAAAATAATTAAAACTCTACATTGTAATATAAAGATATAAAATTTAACCAAGTAGTCAATCACTAGGTGACTGATCGGTACGCTATTGCGATTCGAATCCAACACACTTAAAACGTGTTTCAAGTGTTAGGATAGGTTAGGCCACTTAAGAAAACAACAAGTATTAGTGATGCGAACTCAATACTGTTTTTCAAAAATTCTATGGCAAAATATAATATAGCAATATATCACATCAAACAATGAATATTTTGCTTAGTTACTTTGTAAATCCTAAGATTTTAAAAAATTTTAGAAATTCGGCGATCGAAAATTCCAACTCCTCTAAATGGACGTTTGCATAGTCCCTTAGGAAGCAAGTATAATATAACATTCTGATCCCACTGCCCCCTGAGTTTTATGGTGTTCGAAGACTGCAATAAAACTATAAAAGGTGAACCAAATTGAATAATTGAAGATAAGATATCCTTATTGATAATGAGTGACGAATAACAAGAAGACATCTTTATTGATAAATGTGATGAATGACGAATGAAGATTACAAGATGCCCCCCAGGTCGTTGAAAATACATGAAGATTTACTGATAATAATGACAAAGTTGTTCTGCATTCCAAGTATGCTCGATCTTTTGTCCACCAGTACGAGCTAACTTATATATCCCAGGTCGAATGACGGCATCAATAACATATGGTCCTTCCCAAGAGGGTCCAAATGCACCAGCACCGTGCTCTTTATTATTAGGTAGAACTTGTTGAAGAATAAGATCACCAACTTTAAATCCCCTTCTTCTGACTTTAAAGTTATAATATCGAGCAGTGCGCTGTTGATATGATGTGATTCGAACCTGAGACTGCTCGCGCCTTTCTTCTAAAAGGTCCAGCTTAATCCTCATTAGTGCTTTGTTAAGATCTTGCTCATAGGTTGATTGAAATAAAGAGCTCGCACTAATTTCAACCGGAACCATTGCTTCGTATCCGTAAGCTAAAGAGAATAGACTCTCTCCAATAGTGGTTCGTTGAGTAGTGCGATAAGCCTATAACACTTCAGGGAGTACTTCTGGCCAAGCTCCTTTATGCTCTTCCAGCTTCATCTTTATATTCTGTTTAAGTATTTTGTTTATAGCTTTGACCTGTCCATTGGCTTGTGGATGAACAACAGTGGAGAAATGCTTCTTGATGCCTAAATTGTCGCAGAAGTTACGAAACTCATCACAGTCAAATTGTTTCTCATTATCAGAAATTATGGTATGCGGTATACCATAACGGCAGATTATAGATTTGTAAATAAAATCTATCATCTCCTTTACGGAAATGGTACTCAAGGATTCAGCTTCTGTCCACTCGGTAAAATAATCGACAATGATGACTGCATGTTTTAATCCATCTCTGTCGATGGAAGCATTCCGATAATATCAATTTCCCATAATGCAAATGGCTATGGACTAGTCATTGGAGTTAGAGGAACAAGTGGCATTCTAGGAACAGTTGAAAATCGTTGACATTTGTCATACCTCTTAACAAATTCCATTGTATCATTCTTCATAGTTGGCCAAAAATACCCTTGTCTGAAAACCTTATTCGCAAATGCCTACCCCCCGGAATGGTTTCCACATATTCCTTCGTGAATTTCTCTCATAATGTAGTGTGCTTTTTCTTCATCGAAACATAATAACAACGTCGAACTAAAACTTCTTCGATAAAGCTTTTCGTCATAGATGACATAACGAGCTGCCTTCATTCGAAGTCACTTTGCATCGTCTTTATTTTCAAGGAGATCACCATTTTGTATATACTTCATTATAGGATCCATCCACGATAGTTTTTTGTCAATCGGTATGGTTATTTGGGGCTCTACTTCGATACTTGGTTTTGTAAGAAATTTGACAGGGACCACCTTTAGTAATTCGGCATCTTTTGTTGAGGCGAGCTTAGCTAGTGCATCTACCCATGTATTCTTAACGTGAGGAAGAAGTTGAATGTTATAAGCAGCAAATGTCGAGAAGAGTCTTTGCACCTCATGTAAATAAGCCATCATTCTTTTTCCTCTTACTTGATAATCGCCGATCACTTGACAAATGACCAGCTAGGAATCACTATATATCTTGTGCGAGCTTTAGCCCATATATCAGTGCTTCATATTCTACCTCATTATTTAACGCTGAAAATTTGAAGCGAAGTGCACAATGAATACTGTGCCCTTCAGGACTGATTAGTACTAAGCCTGCACCGGCTCTATTCTTATTTAATGACCCATCGACGTAAAGTTTCCACAATCTTGATAAATCCGTAGTAGGTTTTTCGATTACTTCTATAGGAAGATTGACATCATATGTGAATTCTGCAATGAAATCTACGAGAGCTTGCCATTTAATCACAGTGCGGGATTGAAAATTGATGTCAAACTGACTCAACTTAACTACCCACTTAAGTAGTCGTCCTGAAGCTTCGGGTTTTTACAAAACCTGCTTTAATGGAAAATTCATGAAAACTTTGACGGAGTGTGTATGAAAATAAGGTCGAAGCTTCCTGGATGCAACGATGAGTGCTAATGCCAACTTCTCCATCTCTAGATATCTTGTTTCAGCATCGAGCAATCTTTTACTTATGTAATATATCGGTCGCTGTATCTTTTCTTCTTCTCGAATTAACGCAACACTTGTCGCATATTTGGAAACAGCGAGGTATAAATATAATTCTTCCCCCAGATTTGGCTTCGACAAGAGTGGAGGAGAACCTAAGTGTGCTTTTAATTCTTGAAATGCCTGCTCGCATTATTCGGTCCACTCGAACCTCTTCGAACCCCTCAGTATTTCAAAGAATAGTTGGCACTTATCTGTTGACCTGGATACAAATCGACTCAATGCGGCCACTCTTCCTGCCAGGCTCTGCACATCTTTGGGTTTGCAGGGGGATTGCATATCGATTAGTGCTTGTATCTCCTGAGGGTTAGCCTCGATTCCTCACTGGTTGACCATGAACCCCAGGAACTTTCCAGATCCTACCCCGAATGTGCATTTCTGTGGGTTTAGCCTCATCTAATATTTTCAAAAAATTTTGAACATTTCATCAAGATGCTTGATATGATCTTTAGCTTTCTTCGATTTTACCAACATGTCATCGACATACACTTCTATTGTATTGCTAATTTGTTTTATAATTATCGTATTGATAAGATGCTGATAAGTCACTCCTGCATTGATGAGTCCAAAAGGCATCTTCTTGTAACAATACAATCCTCGGTCAGTTATGAATGAAGTGTGTCCTTATCTAGTTTGTACATGGGGATTTGATTATATCCAGAATATGCGTCCATGAAGCTCAAGAGTTCATGCTCCGATGTCGTATCTACAAGTTGGTCGATTCTCGGAAGGGGAAAACTGTCTTTTGGGCACGCTTTATTGAGGTTAGTGAAATCGATATAAGTTCTCCACTTCCTGTTGGGTTTTTTTACTAAAACTGGGTTTGCAAGCCAGTTTGGATAGAAAGATTCCCTAATAAACCCAATTTCGAGCAGCCTCTCTACCTCTTATTTCAATGCGACGTAGTGTTCTGGATTCATGGCTCTTCTTTTTTGCCACACAGGCTTCTTCATTGTATCTATATTAAGGTGATGACACATAATATTCGGATCAATCCCTACCATATCCGAATGTTTCCATGCAAAGATATCCAAGTTTGATTTCCGAAAAGCAATCAATAAAGCTCGCACGGGTTCTTGAAGCTTTGCCCTGATTTTTAGAACCTTCGAAGACCTATCAATCGACAAATCTTTCAAGTCTTCTATAGGTCCAGTCTTGACCTCTTCATCGACTTCTCGAGGGTCGAGGTCTTCGATTGACGTTCTGCCTGACGTTTCCCTTGATGCTTCTCCTAACGCTTCACCTTGCAGCTGGACCATCATTGTGCGAGGTGTTATATCTTTTGTTGCGAGCTTTATTGAGTTATTATAACAAGTCCTTGTGTCATATTGGTTACCTCGCACCTCACCTACTCCCTGTTGAGTTAGGAACTTCATAGCGAGATGGTAGATTGAAGTAACTGCTCGAAGTTCTCTTAGTGTTGGTCTTCCTAGTATAACATTAAATGCAGAAGGATAATCCATAACTAAGAATTGGGTCATTATCGTTGAAACCCTAGGATAAGTTCCAATATTGACCATTAACTCAATCATGCCTCTAGACATTATACTGTTACCAGTAAACCCATAAAGTGGAGTGACAGCGGGCTTTAGGTCGCTTTCGCTTAAACTCATTTTCTTGAAGACGTTATAGTACAAGATGTCGACGGTGCTTCCATTATCAATTAATACTCGCCATAGCTGCGTGCTTCCACAGTTGATCTTTATGACCAACGCATCATTGTGCGGGTAATAGACCTCTCTGGCATCCTGCTCTGTAAAGGTAATATCCATATTCGATACCTACTGAAGCTTTCGTGGTCGCTGCTCAAGATGCATGACATTAGTTAATGGTTACTGTCGTGCTTCTCATGCCTCTCTATCTTACGCCATCTTCGAATCTCCACCAATGTGCAGTCCTCTAAAAATAGTTCGCACCTCGCATTGAATTTCTAGAGGTCGCTGTTGGTTTTCTTCTCGTCTTTTATTGTTCTGTTTTAGTATACTGCCGCAGCTGCCCTTCTTTAATTAATCTTTCGATTTCATCTTTCAAGGCAAAGTAGTTATTGGTATCGTGTCCAATGTTATTGTGATACTGGTAGAACTTGTTGGGGTCACGCCTCGTTCTATCTCTTTTCAGTGGTTCCGGTTGACGATACCGCTCCTGCTGATTGGTGAACATATAAATATGATCTATAGGTGCGTTCAGTTCAGTATAGTTGTTAAACCTCATGGGAGCTCTTAGAATCTCCTGCTTTTTCTGTTTGGGCTGTTTCTCAGTCGATTATTCATTACTCCTTTTGTTCGACTTCTTGTCATTATTGTTGTTGTTTATAGTCGCATCTTTAGCAGCATCCTTT
>JXTB01000044.1:1184906-1195174 GCA_002914805.1 Parasponia andersonii
ATCTCTTACTGGTGGTATGAATGGCATTTGGTCGTTATCATGATATAAGGTGGGTTGGTCAGACATGGTCTGCTGCGATCTTTGTAGGGATTCCAATAAAATAGTGCGACGATATCGACTTCGGTCGTTATGATACGATGTGGATTGCTCCTGACTACGTCGCTGCTCTAGATATTGTCTCAGGTTTGTAGGATTCTCTCGAGATTCCCTACTAATCCTTTCAAAGACACTCCTCGATTGACGCTTTTGCTCGTTGTTTAGACAATCATAATTGATGGTCGTTCTCTGAAAAGGTTGTCCACGATTACGATCAGTGCTCGAACTTTCAGTACCAGATTCTAGAGGCAAGTCTGCGATCTTGTATTTTCCCTTGGAGGTGCAATCTCCATAACACTCCTGCCGAGCTTTATGCTAGTCGCGGTTCCCTGTCTCCAGGATTTAAATTCCTCTCTCAAGTTATTGAGCAGGATGTTCTTTGAGACGTTCGTGCTATGGTGGAATCACCATATATCCCTCAGCAAGTCGTCGTAGAGAGTTATTAATCTGACTAGTGATTTACTGAAGGTTCACCAGTGCCTCCTCCATGCGATTCTATCTTTGGACAATATTTTCTGGCGCGGTCACGGCAGGTTGATCCTGAGCAGGATCTACTTATGCAGCAGCAGTGCTTTGGGGATGATTTTGGCTAGTTCCGGTATTTCTGGTGTTTGCCATTGTTGAAAGAAGCAGAATTTATAAACTTTTCTGCTGGAATAGCCCTCCTTCTAGCGCTAATTTTTGACGAAAGTTTTGTCAACAATGAATTTAGGAAATTACAAGATGTGGCTTATATATGAAAAGGGTTAATAAATCAAAGCAAATAAAGAGACAAGAATTCTATAATGGTTCAGCCTCAAAAAAGATGAGCTTACATCCACTATTTTTTCACTATTTTCTGAAAGATTACAAGAGAGTGCAGAGTATGCTCAGAAAGTGAAAAAGAGTCTCTAAGTTTTTCCAAAAGAAAAAGATCCCTACGGCAGCATTGAACTTCCCCTTATATAGGTGAGGGTAGTCAATGTTTCCCAATTATGAAAACGGGTAAGTGTGTAGTCAGAAAATACAATTTGAGTAACAATATAACTAGGTAATAACTTAAATGAGACGACTGGTCGATCTTGAAAGAGAAACTTTTGTTTTCCTTTCTTTGTAGAATACCCGCTTGACGAAGCTTGATCTAATTTATTTTTCATTCTGGTCGCACTTAACTCGTTCAGAGAATGTCGCACTTAATTTGTTCGCAGAAGGTTGTACTTGACTTATTCAGAGAAAATCGCACTTAACTTACTCATGTAACCTGACACGGTTCACTCAGTCGTTAATTTTCCCTTTTTGCCATTGACTAACATATGATTTTTAGACCGCATAACCGTCACATTTCTTGGCCAATAACATCCCTCTTTTACTTTTAACAAAAATTGATAGTTACCTAAATCTATTCAAACTCGGCGACCAATTTAAAATCTGAAATCATAAAAAATGATAATCGACTTACACTTGTACTTTACAAACATTGATCTGACATAAGTAGAAAATTAAATCTGAGTCACTATCTCAACAATGACATTGCTAATTTAAGCCAATTTAAATCCGAAATTAATTCAAGCTAACCGGATTTGATTTAAAGTGATTTTGAGCAGAGAATTCAAGTAACCTGGTCATCCAGCAAAACTGAAAATCCCAAAGCTAATAATAATAAGCGTGTGACACACTTCTTCGTAGAGCGTGAAATAGCTAAGCTAAGCTAGCTTTATACTTATGTAGGTATAATTTAATACATCACAAGAAAAAACTGGCCTCCACCCACTCTTCTCAAGCACCATATAACTACAGAAAACGCTTTCTAACATCTTTCAGTTTAATTTTCCATAACAAAAAATGGCCAATATTTCCATCCTCAGAATCTCTCTCACCATTTTCCTCTTTCTCTCACTTCTGGTCTCCGAAGCATGCCATGCAGTAGACAGAGAAGCACTCCTCCATTTCAAGCGCAACATCGTCTCCGACCCTTCGAGCCTTCTCCACTCATGGTCGTTTTCCTTAGACTGCTGCGATTCATGGCAAGGCGTGGAGTGCGACACCTCAGGCCGAGTCGTCAACGTCTCTCGTCCGGGACTCTTCTCTGAAAACGACGACTTTTTGGTTGAGACGTCCATGTCCGGTACTCTGTCTCCTTATCTGGGAAACTTGTCGTTTCTCCAAGTCCTTGACTTGAGCAATCTCAAGGACTTGACGGGTCCAATCCCTCGAGAACTCGGCAAGTTATCTCAACTCAGTTATCTTTTTCTTGATTCCAACAAGCTTAAAGGACCAATACCCTTCACTTTTAAAAGTCTCCATCATCTGAAAAGGCTTTATCTTAGTGAAAATTCTCTCTCTGGTGACGTTTCCTCCTATGTTTTTGGATCTTTGAGGTCACTTTCTGAACTGGGTCTATCAGGGAATCGATTTTCCGGGTCAGTTCCAAGTTCGATTGGGAAGTTGACTTTTCTTACTAAGATTGACCTTCATGGAAACAATTTCTCTGGTTCCATTCCTTCTAGTATTGGTAAGCTTAAGAGCCTTAAATATCTTGATCTGTCTGAAAACCAGATAAGTGGAACCATTCCTGAGTCAATAGGTACACTTTCCGAGCTAGTATTGCTATACCTGAATCAAAATCAGATTAGTGGAATCATTCCTTCTTCAATTTCAGGGCTTACTTCTCTATACTATTGTCGTCTATCAGAGAACAAGCTAAAGGGTACTTTACCGAAATCAATTGGGAACCTTCCAAATATCCAAAGGCTTATTCTTGAGAACAATAGATTGTCAGGGAAACTGCCTTCAACTATTAGCAAACTCTCAACTCTTACTGACATTTTCTTCTCCAACAACCTTTTTTCGGGCAAGATTCCTTCAAGCTTTGGAAACTTGGTCAATCTACAAACACTTGATCTATCAAGAAACCGGCTTTCGGGTAAGATTCCTCCTCAGATAGCTAAACTACAGAGTCTTCAGAGTTTGGATCTTTCGTTCAATCCTCTGGGACTAATTAGTATCCCGAACTTTTTCGAAGAAATGAAACTCTTCCGGCTGAAGTTGGCGAAAACTGGGATTGAAGGTCACCTTCCAAAATGGTTGACTTCGTCATCCATTTCCATACTTGATTTGTCAAGCAATGGTTTGAATGGGAAACTACCCCACTGGATTGGAAACATGACTAGTCTATCATTTCTCAACTTATCAAACAATGGGTTCCATTCATCAATCCCAGCCGAGTTCAAAAAACTCTCACTTCTAATGGATCTTGATCTCCATTCCAACATGTTGACTGGCCACCTCAATGTGATATTCTCAAAAGAATCCCAAAACCCACTTGGCCAATTCAACTCCATTGATGTTTCTAACAATATGTTCTCTGGCCCAATTTATAAGAACATTGGAGAGAGACCAGTAATGGCTTCCATCAAGTCACTTATTTTATCCCAAAATCCATTGAGTGGAAGCATACCCGAGTCACTGGGGAAACTCAGCGAGTTGCAGGTGTTGAAGCTGGTGGGAAATGGGCTTTCCGGGAAAATACCAGTGGAGTTGGGAAACGGCGAGAAACTGACTACTCTTTTGCTTTCGAGGAACAAGTTGAGGGGCACCATTCCGAAACAAGTCCTGAATTTGAAAAATCTTAGAGAATTCAACGTTACCGGAAACCTTCTAAGCGGAATGATTCCTCCCCACAAAACCAAATTCCCTGTCTCAGCGTTCTTGGGAAATCATGGCCTATGTGGAGCTCCACTTCCTCCATGCAAGAAGCACCCTTAGTATTGATTTTTATTTTTATTTTTTAATGTTCATTCAGATGGAAAGTGTTAAATTTATTCTTATGAAATTTCATTAATTTGTTATTCATCATGTTCTTCACTTGTTGGATTAAATGTTCAAGTCCTGACTGCATTGCTCGAATAGAGAATCGTTCTTATTTTAGAGTACATTGAATATGGTTCCTTCAATATTTCCCAAGAAGTTTTTTTTTTTTTTTATATATATACACTTTCTTACAAAATGAAAGCCTTGCATTGGTTATAAGCATTGCTTTCAAACTCGAAAACAAGGAAAATGAGTGTTGAGCTCAAGTCCAATGAAAGAATCTTAACGGCTATTTAGAGTAGAGCCCCATGCTAATACAAAGACAGTTTTGATCCTTGGAAGAATATGGCCCATACCTAACACAGTAGCAGTTAATTCATATTTTTGCAGTGAAGTGAGATAACGCTTGTATTTAAGTATTTAGTACCTTAATCTAACTCTAAAAACAGGTTGTCTTTTTCTTATTTGTTCAGCTTCCAAAAGCAGGTATTTTTGTAATAAAATTCACAAGTACTATAAGCAACGAACCATGTCTTAGTCTCATGTTGTCTTGGAGCAAATTGTCGTTTTATATATATTCCTCCCCGTATATTTCTGTCGTTTATTGTTTGGAGCGCCAAAAAGACTTCTGTGTAACGGCTACAACTTTCACTGACTAGGGTAATCGACAAAGATACTGGGCATAAATAATTTGGAGCCTGAGTTGCTTCTAATGGAGAACATATAGAAGGAGATATGAATAACACCTATCATGGATGACACAGACGAATGAAAAAATCGGAAAGAATATTTAATCCTTTTTCTATAATCAGCTGAAAATTAGTAGTATTCACACCAATCCACTCACGTAGACAAAATTAAGAGGTAGAAAATAGTGACTTGGTTACATCTATTGTGATCATTGTTTAATAAATGACTTTGGGCAATCAATACAAAAGCGCACCAGTGGTCTAGTGGTAGAATAGTACCCTGCCACGGTACAGACCCGGGTTCGATTCCCGGCTGGTGCATATTTTTAGTTTTTCTCATTATGCAAAAAGCGACACAAAAAGATAAATCAGGTAAAGTGAGGTTGTTGAGAGAATCGAACTCGCAACCGTCATACCACTAGACCAAACAACCCTTTTTTTTGTCATCTATTGAAATGGTGGATTACAAGAAAGAAAAAAAAAAACGGCCGGTGTTTATCAAATAGCAAATATAGCACCTTGTCAAGCAAAAATCTCCATGTTATTTCTTCGGTCTCACTTCTTCTTGATGCGTTATTTCACTATGTAATGATATTATTAAAATGCGACACTTGAAAATGAAAAAGTATAGAATATAATGGCAAAAAGAGTCCCATTAGCGTTCTATATCTTGAAAATTTGTGACACTTGAAAATGAAAAAGTACAAAATATAATTATAAAAAGAGTCCCATTAGCGTTCTATATCCTGTATATAAGAAATTTTCCATTATGACCAAAAAAAAAAATCTTTAGAAATAACCAAATTTTAGACCTAATTCAATTAAATATCTCTTTCTTAAATGTTATAGTAAAATATCTGGTATATATATTTATATACTAAGTATAAAATTTTATGTACCAAATATAAAAAATTATATATTAAGAATATTTCATTAAATATCTATTTCTTAAATATTATAGCAAGATATATGATATATATATATATTTATATATTAAGTATAAAATTTTATATACCAAATATAAAAAATTATATACTAAGAATATTTGAGTATAATGATTGAAATTAATAGATAAATATATATTTAAATAATTAGTTATAAAATATAAAAAATAAATATTTACTTCATTAAATTTAAAATATTAATTATCTTTATAAAAATTTTTGAAAAAAATAAAATAAAATAAAAAGGTGCAACACCACCAAATTGGGTCCCCGAGAGTGGGTGAAAACCCAAAAGACCCATAATAACAGTCTCCAAGGCATACGTTGCAACGCAGAGACTGCAAATTAAAAACTACAATTGGGCCCGCTTTTGTAGTCGGTGTGCACTGCTCACCATGTGAGCGCATCGAAGCTATGTATGCCCAAAAAAAAAACAAAATCTGGACCGTTTCTTAATTGATATCCATGCTCATTTCCCGCCCCTCACGTGACACGCACTCGTTCTTTCCGTTCCCCCTAATCTAAATAGACAAAGCACTGCCTCGGATTTCGCCACGTGTCACTGTGATAATACTTTGCACTGTCCACATTGGGCTTTCTAGTGGGCTGAGAAACTCAGGGCCCGTAATTCAGTAAATAGATTAGCTGTTAGCATAAGATTGCAACGTAAACAATGTGTTTGAGGAAGAAGAAGCACGTGCATGGCTTATGTTAGCTTTGGATGAAAGCCTAAAAAAGTCTCTGTCGTATATGTCATTGCCTACCGTAAAACCAGGGAAACCGTATTTTTTGAGTACAATATGAAACTTCCTAGTGAGCTGAAGAAATATTCATAGTCTTGGCAATATACGTTATTAATGGGACAAGGTATCCTAAGAGGACGAAAAAGGTTTTCTTTTAGATAATGTCCAAGTTTTTGATAAACAATTCACATGCATATTCTTTAGAGCATTACAAAGTCCAAAAGCATTTCGAGACGTTATTTGGATCTCATACCGCCAAAACTAAGGATTTCAAATTGCTTACATAGTCAACTAACTCACCCAGCTTGCTGTTTTTGTAAAAAAAAAAAAAAAAAAAAGTCTTTTGTTGATATAATTAAGGTAGGATTTTTAATATTAGTCCGGCAAATTATTATTATTTTTTAATTTCATTGTTGCTCGAAGTCTAATCTTTAAGTTAATTACTCCTTGAAATTTTATTAGAAAGAATGACAATTGCCACCAGACTATCATATTATGATGGCGATATGTTTAAATAGAAAATACAATGCAATACTATAATAGTTTTGCTCTATAACACCTTTAATATTACTACAAGTTTACTAAAATAAAAATATTATTACTGTGCTATATAAACATGAAATAGAAAAGTCTATTCATGTTATCATGTATGGCAGTCCACATCAGGCCGCTGAGATATACATATGCTACGAGCCATGCTTAACTGGGACCACAACTTAGGAGCATCTATTCAATCCTGGAAACAATGGGGACTCCACAGTCCACACAGCTCAATGCGACGATGCGTTTTAGTAGTGTCCCCCTCTCCAATATAGTCCAAATTCTCAGACAATATTAATTAAGGAAACCATATATATATGTGGACTTTGCCCTAGTATGTGTGGCATTCTACAAACCTTTTCTTCATAAATTAAATATATATTTATATATAGCCTAAACTCTGTGATATTTAAAAAAAAAAAAAAAAAAGGCATACGCAATTCTTATGGTTGAAATTGATTTTAATCAGTTTCATCACCCTTTCAACATTGTAATTAAAATGGTGGGTCTTACTCTTATAAGATATATATGTGCATTCTTTTGTCCTATTCCAAAGTATATAAACATTTGGAGATATATCCTCGGCCACTATAATATACGTTTTATTTTCTCTATCATCACAAGTCCATATCATCATAAGTCCATAAATCAAGGATATTTAAAGAGCTAGGTGGTAATATAAATTATTTGTTGTTATAGTTACGATCATCTTTGAATGGACTACAGTACTACGTACACAATTATNCTATATATTTCAAAAATATTTATGCTTGATCTAATTTAGTCGTTTTTCAGGTAATAATACGTAAGCAACATACTAATCAATTAGTTTTGCAACCAAATATTTAATTGCATTTGGTTTTTAAATATTGTCCATTTAAGATCATTGAAAAACCACTACTACCAGAAGTCTTATATTTTTAATGAAGTAGAGTCATTTTCATTACATTCATTTACGTGCTCAATAAATGAAATTATACCCATGCTGCTATTTATTATTAAAAGAAAATACACAGCAAACAAGACTGCAGGGGTGAGAGTCCATAATTACCTTTATATTCCATCGAAATGTAGAAAAAGAAATAGGTCTTAAATGCTTTGCAAAGGTGGCATTTTCATTTGAATAGGTCATCGTATGCTGGCAATGGTAAGAACAATAATAAGAGGATATATTCTTGTTACTTTATCGGAAAAAATGATTTAATGAAATAACGTAGAAATTATATTTCCTAAATCAAGTGTAAGTATAACACTAGTGGTTTTGATAATAGATCTAGTTGGTTTATAAAATTACCAACTTCAGATGTTGAAGTTCCAAATTCATATCTCTAAAAAAAAATAATTGAAGAAAAATGTTCAAATATATATTCATCTAGCTATACATGTGTATGTGTGTATAACTATTAGAAATTTTGGGCTATCATATTGTTCGTATTTTTTAGAATGAGTTAGAGGCTAATTGAACCGAATGCCCAAATGTCCTAGAGATATTGACCAGATATTGGGTGGGTCATTTTCTAATGACTTTAATTAAGTCAATATGATTTTTTATTTTTTATGTGCTAAATGTCACGACCCAAAATCCGGGCTAGTGACAGAAGGAGAATTTCACAAAGGTGGTAAATTCCTTAATTTATTTGAAAAGTGTCAAAAGTTCTAGTTTTTATAAAAATAGTCCATTTAAATAAAATATTCGGAATTCCATCCCGTGAACCACTCCCACAGTTCGTATACACCACCAAACATAAATTGAACAATTTCTTAAAAACATAAAATTAATTAAAAAGAAACCAAATCCCGCATCATCATCATTCACAACAGACGTCCAATACCAGAATGGCATGCATAAGTTTACAGACAAATTTAAAAGCAGTAATCTTGGTTCAATGCTAATACAAAATATCCAAATAGTCCAAAGACTATGACAACAAACTCCTAACATTACCAAGAGGTGAACTGCAATTCAAGATGACTTCTTACTCCTCTTGATCACCAAGATTGCACTGGACACCACCTGAGGAGGAAGGCAAGGGGGTGAGCATAAAATGCCCAGTAGAAAAATAGTTACATCGGGGAAAAACACATCAGTGATGGGAATCTCCTGTATGGTTAGTTCAAATCTAAAACATACAAACACGTTTATATATAATCCAAACCGGGAGCCAATATATATATAACAGTGTAATAAAAACCATCACTCCATATGCACATGACACAAATCAACTCATACCCATGAGCTCACATCCTCTCATCTATGGAAACCCAGGATGATGGCACTAAGTGTACCTAACAGCCTGCCTGATACCTAAGCCCATACCCGGAGGGGACACCCATGTGTCGCCTACCAAACTTGGAGGGGCAACCGAATTACCTACACCTACCAAATGGGGAGGTAATTAGAAGTAACAAGACCTTGCGCAAGTTTACGGACTTTCACCGACGGTGGGGCACGCAACGCCACACTGTAAAATCCACGATACTAACACGGTGCTCATGTATGATCCTATGACACGTGCAATACAGAACTGAAGTGTAAAAACTACTGTACTCTGGTTTTTCAATAAAACATGCATAATAGGGTTTTATAGAAAAACGGGCAGCATAACGGCCCTATTTTTGATATACCCAAAATAACCTGCACACAGCAAATTCCCAAAGCAGTACAGTATATATCGTATAACCAGATTCCATCACATATAATTCAAATCATTAAAAACACGCTTGTTCTTATATGTTGCAGAAAATAAGTTTTAACTCAAAAACGGTATAAAACGAAGGTAACTAAACCCCTACCTCAACAGAATAGCGACACCACGCTATTAAGTCCTTAAGGTGTCGTTGACGATCGCCCGGAGGGTCGGGAACCAATTCCAAGCCCTCGATCGTCCTCGTGCGAAAAATCAACTTTCTCACCGGAGCTTCAATTCCACAAACGGACCTCTTCACTGAATTCCTAGCACCCAAAATAGCTAGGTTAGACATATAATTTGTCTAATTCGGGTCCGAGTCCATATCGGATCGGTGGCACGCAAAACGAGACAAAACCTCGACCGTCCGATCTCGATTTTTGTGCCGATCACCAAACTATATAATATATATATCAAACTTCTCTATTTTCTGAGTACATTCCAAAAATGAAGTTAAAATTACAATCTAACGGTCGAATCAAGAACAATACCCAAAAGCTCGAAATGACCAAAAATGGCAACTTTCAATTCGGGCAAAATGGAGTTGAGATATATATACCTTGATGATCCTTGCGACGAGACGAATCCAACGAGACCGGTTTGGAGTCAAATGGATGTCGGAATCGTCGCCGGTGGCCGAATTTCCAAAATGGGTCTAATCGGCTTTTCCTGCACTTTCCGGCGACACAGGCGGCGGAGCTTCGGCGCGACATGGGGAGTCAACGTCGGGTGGTGGGCGGCCCGGACGGCGGCAGGCAGCGGTGCTGCGGGAGATCGGCC
>JXTB01000044.1:1200367-1242454 GCA_002914805.1 Parasponia andersonii
CATACCCATGAGCTCACATCCTCTCATCTATGGAAACCCAGGATGATGACACTAAGTGTACCTAACAGCCTGCCTGATACCTAAGCCCATACCCGGAGGGGACACCCATGTATCGCCTACCAAACCTGGAGGGGCAACCGAATTGCCTACATCTGCCAAATGGGGAGGTAATCAGAAGTAACAAGACCTTGCGCAAGTTTACGGACTTTCACCGACGGTGGGACACGCAGCGCCACACTGTAAAACCCACGATGCTAACACGGTGCTCATGTATGATCCTATGACACATGCAATACAGAACTGAAGTATAAAAACTACTGTACTCTGGTTCTTCAATAAAACATGCATAATAGGAT
Source organism: Parasponia andersonii (assembly GCA_002914805.1). Lineage (NCBI taxonomy): Eukaryota > Viridiplantae > Streptophyta > Magnoliopsida > Rosales > Cannabaceae > Trema > Trema andersonii. The sequence goes on from JXTB01000044.1 coordinate 1,200,724, forward strand.
TTTATAGAAAAACGGGCAGCATAACGGCCCTATTTTTGATATACCTAAAATAACCTGTACACAGCAAATTCCCAGAGCAGTACAGAATATATAGTATAACCAGATTCTATCATATATAATTCAAATCATTAAAACACGCTTGTTCTTATATGTTGCAGAAAATAAGTTTTAACTCAAAAACGGTATAAAACGAAGGTAACTAAACCCCTACCTCAACAGAATAGCGACACCACGCTATTAAGTCCTTAAGGTGTCGTTGACGATCGCCCGGAGGATCGGGAACCAATTCCAAGCCCTTGATCGTCCTCGTGCGAAAAATCAACTTTCTCACCGGAGCTTCAATTCCACAAACGGACCTCTTCATTGAATTCCTAGCACCCAAAATAGCTAGGTTAGACATATAATTTGTCCAATTCGGGTCCGGGTCCGGGTCCATATCAGACCGGTGGCACGCAAAACGAGATAAAACCTCGACCGTCCGATCTCGATTTTTGTGCCGATCACCAAACTACACAATATATATATATATATCAAACTTCTCCATTTTCCGAGTACATTCCAAAAATGAAGTTAAAATTACAATCTAACAGTCGGATCAAGAACAATACCCAAAAGCTCGAAATGACCAAAAATGGCAACTTTCAATCAGGGCCAAATAGAGTTGAGATATATATACCTTGATGATCCTTGCGACGAGACGAATCCAACGAGACCGGTTTGGAGTCAAATGGATGCCGGAATCGTCGCCGGTGGCCGAATTTCCGAAATGGGTCTAATCGGCTTTTCCTGCACTTTCCGGCGACACAGGCGGCGACGAGCGGCGAGGACGGGCGGCGGAGCTTCGGCGCGGCACGGGGAGTCGACGCCGGCTGGTGGGCGGCCCGGACGGCGGCGGCGCTACGGGAGATCGGCCGAGAGAGAGAGAGAGACGAGGGAGAGAGAGAGAGGTCTCGGGGGAGGGAGGAGAGAGAAGAGAGAGAGAGGTGAAAAAGATGTGCACGTGGCCCCTCTTTATTGGGCTGTGCAATTTTTCAAAAATTGCACATAAGTCCCCAAAATTTCAAATCTCTATCAATCTAGTCCCCCAAATTTTGCAATTTAGTTCATCTGAACAAAACTTTTGCAAATTAGTCCCCACAATATTTTATCCGGAAAATTGGTAAAATGTCCAAATTACCCTCGAAAATTCCGGATTTTTACACTAAACACTTTGTGATCCAAACAAAGTATAGTTTTTATGATGAACAGATTATCTGTTATTCTCTACATCTCAGGATAGGTCCCGTATATGCTTTTTTAGCTATTTATCATTATTTTTATTATTTTTTTTATTGCAAAGAAGGTTAGGAAAAGATCTAAGTTTTAACTAGTGTAATTGTGCTTATTTTTTGTGATAGTCAAAATCTCTTGAGCCAAATTCGTCGGAGCCTAAAAGTTGGCAAGAAATGGTAAGTTGCAGTCCTACATCGATTAGGAAAAGTAATAGGTGAAGGTTCATAAGTAATGATCAACCTCCCGTGGTACGAGGCCTCTTGAGGTGAAACTCTATAACAAATCCGTGCGGGCTTAGATCCAAAGCAGATAATATCATACTAAGTGGATATCAATGTTAGAAATGGTATCAAAGATGAAGCTCAACTAGAAGTGTGGCCGATGTCAGTGTGGAGGGGGTGTTAGAAATGGCATCAGAGCATAAGCCCTCATCGCACAAAGAAGGTAATATTATAAAATTTAATGGAAAAAAAAAAAGATAAAAAAAGAGTATATATGTATTAAATTGGCCACATTATTAAATTTATTTATATTCTCAATTTAATATAATGGCAATATTATATTTATACGTGCTAAAATTAAATTGGTTATATTGTAAATAATGACCATATTATAAAATTTAATAAATATTATAACGGCGATATTATAAAATCTAATACATATTAATAACAAAGTTACAAACTTAAATACTTGTTAATAATAACAACATTGTAAATTTTGGTGCATGTGTCATCTCTTGGGTTATATTTGATACAAGAAATAGAATGTACAAAATAATAAGTTATATTTGACATACTATTGGAAACAAATTTTTTCATGAAAAGCTAAAATTTAGCATTGGCATGGGTAATAGAATACCTATTGAAAATGCTCTGACAATTTCATGTCTTTCCTATAAAGAATATCTTTTACGAATTTTACGATTAGCAAGCAAATAAATTAATCTAGAAATTCATCATAAAAATTTGCTTAATTATGAATGATTATTGTTCATATTTGCACTACAAAAGAAGTCACGACTTTTTAGTGACATTTTTCTAAACTAAAAATGATATTTAGTCGCAATTAAAAAGTTATTTCAATTAACAAATAGCATTCAAACTCATAAGTTATCACTAATGTACTTTTAGTCACAACCTTTTATATATAGTAATGAAATTAGTTATAACTAAAAAAGAAGATTTTTTGGTACTAATTGATGAATTAAATTGAGAAGAAAAAAAAATAAAATTTGAGAATATTTACTTCAACGAGACTAATATGATATTATACTTATTTGAACATCAGACCATATTATAATCAAATTGTACGATAATATGCGAAAAGTATAACTGCAACAAAAAAAAAAACTAAAGTATATATTTTCTGTAATTTTAATCATATTTTTTAATTTATGTAAAATTATATTTATATATTTTAAATATTTGTAAATTTATACATTTTATATACAAATTGGATAATTTGTGCTAACTGATTTAAATTTATTTTAATAGATTTTTTTGTGTTAGTAAGATGAAATCTCCCCGGTTCATATAATTTATGGTATTCTTTTTTTTTTTCAATAACTCTTTGTGAAATAATATTTTTCTAAAGAATTTTCAAACTGCTAGGCAAACATCAATATTGAGAAAAAGAATAAAAAAAGCTATAGTAACAAGTGTTATTTTCATAAAATTGAGTAGGAATTAATGCGACTTTTGGGCACATAAACTTGCATGGAGCTCTTACTCCGAGTCCGATGGAAAAGAGAAAATCTCGAAGGAATGTATAGAGCGAAAGCTCATTGGCTTGGTAAGATTTTCTTCCTTTGTTTTTCTGATAATAAAAACCCATGTCAGTGAGAGACACCTCCTTAGAGAACCCCTTTCAATGGAAATTTCTGAAGATTCCGTACTTTCTGTATTTATTTATCTCTCTCTATCTTGCATCTCACACCTTTGGCCCCGTACACTTCTCCCTACCCCCTGCTTAGTTTCCCTTTGGATGGACACGTGTCAATTTTGTCCTTATATAAAACGCTATTTCCGTCAATGCAACTAAGATTCATGTAATAAGCATAAAAATGTGTAAATATTACTCATGATAACTGGTAATCTCATTTTCAAGTCCTACTTCTTTTATTTATTATTTTTTGGAGGTTATTTTCTAGTCCTACTTTTACTTGTTACGTATAACTTATATCATTTTTGGATAAATGGGACGTACTATCAGCATATTAATCTTTTAAATTTTTTTTTCGTAGTATTCAAGTACGTAATATTTTTCATTTTAGTATTGTTAGTTTTTTGGTAAATTTTATCCAATATTTTATTAGAATTCAATTAAATAAAAGAAATTTATGATCCGTATTATTTTAATTATTTAGCAATTTGTTCTTTTGATTTTTTTTTTTGGCTTTCATATCTCTATTTAATATTTGTTTTTGCTCCAATTCTTATCGAAATTATAATAATATCTCTTAAATTGAAACTAATTACATTGAAATCACTTGGAAAAAAAATAATGAAAACAAATATATAAAATCTCAAGGATTAACAATTATTTTTACATATACACAATTAATTATGATTTTTGCAATAACGTAAAAAAATTGAAAAAGTCTCTAAAAATTTCCAGGCTTATTAGTTATATTATTTAGGTAAATAATTAATAATTTTTTAGAATAATAATTCATAATTAAATGAAAATTTAATAGATATAATAAATTTGTTTGACTAGTAGAAAAGGATATAGGTGTAATATTTTTAGTTTTAAAAATAATAAGGTAATTATTTTTTCTTCATAAGGGTAAACTAGGGTTTGTTAGTGTGTTTTTTTTATTAAATTTGATTTTTAAGTAAACTGTTTATTTTATAATTACCTTTAAATTTTAATTTCTGGAAAAAGTTATGGATGCAGTATTATCGGAGATATAAATATCCCAAAAAAAATTAAGGATGAAATTACTAAACAATTGAAATAATAGAGAACAATAGTGAATAATTTTTTCTATTCAAAAGAATTTTAACAAAATTTTAAATAAAATATATAAAAATAACTAATAATACCAAAAAAATTAAATGTTAAGTACTAAATATTACCAAAAAAATTATTAAGACTAACACATCAAAATAATAACAGATTCGACCAATGATGCCATTAATCCATCATTTTTTAGAGGGAGCAATGCATGCAATAACTTCGATTTCAAAATTTGAAATTTGAAACCGAAACAATTCCAAAACTAACACAAATTATAACCTTTTTTTTTTTCAAAAAAGAAAAAAGAAAATAGGGAAAAAATCATAGATTTGTGGGCCAACGTCACCTGTCAGTGTTCTACCAATGATAACAAAACACGTAAACAAACCAGTTGGGCGGCCGAAAATGACTTTAGAGCCGGCTCATCTCTAATTTTTCTTTTCTTTTCTTTTTTTCCTTACTTTTACCAGGTAAAAGAATAAAAACGTCAACTGTTGGAATCTGATATACGTATTTGTCTATCCATCTATCTCTACTCTTATACCATTTTTGTTTTCCTTGTTCCTGTTTTTCTGTACTTTCTTGTAGTTTTACTTTCTCTGAAAAGACGAAAATGCCCCTGATATTCCACTGATATTACGATTTAGCAACTCTAGACTAGAAACATGTGACCCCTGGTAATGGGACTTAATTGCAAAAATTCACTTTAATTGTGAAATTGTGGGGCCATAAACAAGATCATTTATGTTAAAATCTGACTAGGAGCTAGTTGAATTACCACACTGCCCTCTCGTTGGATAGCTAATCAGATTTTGTCCCCAGTCAAAGTGGGGGAATCATTTGAGTTTGGTTAACTTGCGACAAAAGCTGGCCAATGTCATTCGTTTGTACCACCTTTTCCCACTCTTTGCTTCTAAGGCATGTCGTGTCTCCAGAACTTGATCATTACGAGGGGTATTATGGTAATTAAGTAAACCAGATGTGTAACACACATCGGTTTGTACCCGGAATACCCTAAACAGGTCGGTTCTATAGTTTGCCCCGGGTTGTTTTAAACACAAAACAGCTCTCATGTAGCAATAATGGATTCTAATAAGGCAATGCAAAATATAGTGGCAATAAAATTTAAAGTTTAAAACTGCCAATAATGAATTTTACTAATTTTGAAAATTTCATTACTACATAAAGCCAGTGATGTTGAATTTTACTGTAAATGTGACAATTTCTCTTTGTTTTTGATACGTATCATATTTAAGTACTAAAAGATTATATGTGATAGTGCTCTTTAAGCAACAGTAGTCCTTTTCGTGTAAGAATACGACCGTTAACAGTAGCTGTTATAATTTATACAACAAAAAAATGGTAAAATATATATTTTACCCTGGAAATTAAAAATCTGCAAATAAACACATAAAGATTTCCATATGCAAACGAATCAAGAAAATGCATTCACAATCGAATTGGCTTTATTGGGATCATTTGGGATAAATTTCTTTATACGCAAAGCAATTCAATATCAAGACAAATATTTTTGATTTATTTTGTAGCTGATTAAGGCTATTATTTGGTCAGCTTTTAACCTATGAAATGCAAGCTGACTTTAGACACAAAATAAGCAACCTTTTAATAATGACACTTTCTTTGTATAGTTTTGTCCAAAATGGAACTTTGGACCTTATAAAGGAATTAAATAAACGACTGTAAATGCTACTGAAAGGTTCGTTATCTACGCATTTACTGCTTATCTTTTTCTGCCTTAAAATTTTATTAGGTCCGGTTAGCTTGCTTTAAGTAAGAGTAAATACCACTTCATATATCAGATCAAATAATGAACTATCCCATACATGCATAAAGCATTTTTGTGTATTGAGTAGAGCTACTAACCGTAATTGGCTTTAATATCTCGGAGCATGTGTACGCTTTTTTACTATAATGAATTGGAATTAAAGTTGACACTTGGAAAAGATGCCAAGCAATTATTACTTATTTTGAAACATATTTGTGCCAAAATTTGAGCGCTAATGGTGATTATTCTAATAAAGATTTTTTTCTCCTTGATTAGCACAGTTGAGGAGAACTACGTATGGAGAAGTAAACCACTATTATGGAACATTTAATAAAAATTAATTTTGTGCATTATCCACAAAAGCAATTGTTGCGATTGTAAATCCTTAATATTGCAATAACTGTAGAATCTGATATTCTATTATAGAAAACACGTACAAATCGTGTGTCTAATTTTTGGTGTCAAATCCCTATTCAACCCAATAAATGGATGATAAATCATATTAAAATTTAAAGAAAAATAATAATACAGAGTTAAAGAACTAAGTAGCTAGTTTCACATTTTATTAGTGTTTTATTATTTTATTAGTTGTACATGAATTACTAAAATTAGACTGATGATTTGAGTCTTATAAAAATATGTGAAATTTAATGAAAATAAAAATTCACGAACAGCGGCTACAATTTATGTCTAATTTAGGTACACAAGTTCACGTCTAACTAATAAATTCATTTAAAATCTGAAAATTCTTAATTAATTTTCTTTATGATTTGATATTAACTCATTGATTGAACATAAAATCAGATTCCACTAACAAGAACATTTTTTGTCACTCCATATCACAAATTTCCAAATCATATTTGATGTATTTCGATTTCGAACGAGCAAATACAGTGCCAAGATTGGCAATTGACTAGACAAATTAGAGCGGCTATAGAATTCATTACCAATCGTTGCAACGTCTTGATTTTCAACTTTTTCGGATGGACTACTATTTTTCCTGTCAAATTCTCGTACAATGCGTATAATTATAAAAACTACACTCAAAATTGAGGATAAAATTACGTTACCGCTTCATTTTCTAAAATTAGGTCTACATATCTCATTTTTTATAAAAGGAAATTAGCACTAAAATACTCTTTGTTTTTAAAAAGTGTGAAAAAGAATATTGTACTTTTGGAAATTTAAAATAAGTATATTTTATTTAAGATAAATTATTATTAAAATACACTATGTTTTATGAAAGTGTGAAAAGATCATTGTATTATTAAAAATTTAATATAAATACATTCTATTTGAATTATTATATCATTTGTTATTTTTGATTATCGAAAAAATTAATAAAATTAATATTTTATTCCTTATTTATTTTATGTTAAGGCACAAATTACATTTAAAAATAAAAGAGGAGAGAATACATATGGTCTAATTTAAAAAAAAAAAAAAACTATTCTCTCCATAGTTGCAAGACAAATCCACAAATATATATAAATACAAATTTTTGGAAATTTCAAAAGTGTAAAAAAAAACTATTTTTTCTGTAATTGAAGCACAAATTTAGAAAGAAAAAAAAAACTAAAATTTTCTCAAATTTCGAAAGTGACAGAATTTTCTGAAAAATTTTAGATTTTTTTTTATTTGTGCTGCAGCAACTATGGAGGAAAGAGCTTTTTTTTAGACCATATATATTCTCCCTCCTTTTATTTTTTAAATATGGTGTATGTCTAAAACTAATATAATATATAATGGATAAAATATTTTTTTAAGCCTTTAACCAGTCAAATGTAACAAATAGTACAATAATTCAAATAAAATGTATTTCTTTTGAATTTTTAATAATATAAGCCTTTTTTTCACATTTTTAAAAAAAATATAGAGTATTTTAGTGATAATTTATCTTAAATAAAAGATACTTTTTTGAATTTTCAAAAATGCAATTATTTTTTACACTTTACTAAAATAGAGAACATCTTAGCCATAATTTTCCTTTTTTAAATGTGCCGCCACTTCGTCACAAATTTACAAATGTGTGCAACTTTGTCCTAATTAGTAGATATTATTAGAAAAAAAGTCTTTTAATATTTTAATATAAAAACCCAATATTTAGGAATGAAGAGAAAAAAAAAATCAATTTACTTAGTTTGGCATAAAAACGAGGAAGCTGGGATTTTTGAGTTGTATATCCACTAAACGTGATTAATTTAACAAATTCTTGTAAAATGAACACTATTTTCATTATAATTGGGGTACCACTACACCTCATTTGTGAAAATCTGAAAAATGAGGGATTAAACAACAAGTATGATAAAAAAAATAGGAGGACCTTGAGTATTTTGTCCAAAATCAAATTAATTTCTTCGTTCAAGTTTATGAAGCGGGAAAGAAAATTAATTAGATTGGTGAAGCAAAACCAAAACGAGCGGCGATTAACGCGTGGGTAAATTGCGTAAATTAGTCAAAAGAGATGGGCCAAAATCTTCCCAAAGAAGAAAAGTAAAAGGCCCTAAAAGAGACGGAAAGGTGGCAATTTCCTAGGTCTTCACGAATTTGGATTATAATGGGACGAACTGCACTCCATCACTTCTTTTTTTCTTTTCTTTCTTTTCTTTTATTTTTATTTTTATTTTTTTAGTAATATAACAATTTTCCTTTTTCACTGCTTCCAAAATTCGTAAAGATTCAAAATGGAAAGAATATTAATAATAAAAATTTGGTGGCAATCTGTGGATATGGTCCGACCTGGCCTTCCATTTGTACCAAATTTGGACAGATAAAAATCCAAGTCATTTGAATTAATATATATATATATTATATTTTTTAATTTGCAAGATAAGGGCAGTCCTCGTAATTTCAGACCAAATAAAGACAAAACCTCCACATATTAACTTTTAGTAAACAGTAGCGTTATGAATAATTTCACAAACGTATATTCAAGACCAAATACATACGCACAGTAGGTGTATATATATGTATGTTTAGAGAGAGAGAGAAAAAGGTAAAAAAAAAATAAAGGGGTGAGAGAGAGAGAAACGGGCACTTTTAGTATAGGGCCACGGACGCTTTCAGCCCTCATTCAATGCTTTACCGAACTCACCACCCCTTTTTCTTCCAATTCCACCCCTTTACTTGTTCAATCCCTTGTTCTTCTTCTTCTTCTTCCTCCTCTAAACCCAACACCACCACTACTCTTTCCTCATCTCCCTACTTATCCTCTTCTCTCTCAACTCAGGTACATATTTTTTAGGTATAAAGGTTCAATTTATTTTTTGGTTTAATAAAGATAGAGGGTACTTTTATTTTCTCATGTTTTAAACTGGGTTTGGGTTTCCTTTAATTTTCTTTCATTTTTACCCCTTTGGTTGGGTTTAGGTTGAAACCAAAATGGAATGCGTTGAAGGGGCTTTGAAGACCAGTTTTAGGAAGGAGATGGCCATGAAGCCAGCCCCACAAGCGGTTTTTGATGATTTGTTGGGTCTTAATGGTCAAAATGGTGTGAGTTCAGATGACTTTTTCGTGGACGACCTTCTTAACTTCTCTAATGAAGATGAACCAGAGGTAGTCGAAGAAGAACAAGAAGAAGAGGAACACAAGGGCTTGGCCTCTGCTTTTCCTCTTAAGCCTCACAAAACAGAGCCAGTGCAAGAAAACTCGAACCCCACAAGTACGAGTTTTTCACCCAATGACGAGTTTGGGCCCGTGCCCACCACCGAACTCAGCGTTCCGGTAATTTCCCTTCTTTTTATATTTTCATTTTGACCCCGGAAAATATAATACTGTTTTTTTAGGTCCTCTGGCTGTCGCTTTTTTTTTTTTGTTTTTTGTTTTTTTAAACAATGGTGCCATTGTTAACAGGCGGATGAGTTAGCGAACCTCGAATGGCTATCCCATTTTGTCGAGGATTCCTTCTCGGAATTCTCCACACCGTACCTAGCCGGAGTTTCAACCGAGAAGCCCAAAAACCCGACCGGAAAACAGCACCAGGAACCCGAACGCTCTGTTCCGGAAAAGCCCTGTTCCAAGGCCCGGAGCAAGCGAGCTCGAACCGGCGGGAGGGTTTGGTCACTGGGTTCCCCTTCTTTCACCGAGTCGTCCTCCAGTTCAACCTCGTCCTCCTCGTCCTCCCCTTCGTGTTCCTGGTTCGTATACCCGACCCAGAATCCCGACCCGGCCGGTTCAGTAGAGAAGCCACCGGCCAAAAAGCCCAAGAAAAAACCGTCTTTGGACTTTTCTGGTCCGGGGATGGGCCAGCCGACTCGGCGGTGCAGCCATTGTGGTGTTCAAAAGACCCCTCAGTGGAGAACCGGTCCGCTTGGGGCCAAGACCCTCTGTAACGCTTGCGGAGTCCGGTTCAAGTCGGGGCGGCTTTTACCCGAGTATAGACCCGCTTGTAGCCCGACATTTTCGAGCGAGTTGCACTCGAATCACCACCGTAAAGTGCTGGAGATGCGGCGGAAGAAAGAGAACGTGACTGGACCCGAGTCAGGGTTCGAACCTCCGGTTGTGCCAAGTTTTTGATGAAAAAGAAAATTTAGTTAAAATTAGGGAAAAAAAATTCCTAGTATTTTAGAAAAAATCAGGGATGAGAACAGAGAGAGTGATACGGCATTGAACCCGGTTCGAATAGGTCCGAGTTAGTGTACATTCTTTTTCCACGGTGGGTGGGGTAGGTTCGTAGGCGTGTAACTGATTAGGAAGGACTCATATGTACTTTTCCTTTTTTTTCTAATTTATTTTTATTTTTTAAATTTTAATTTCTATTTTAATTTTTTTTTTAATTTGTTATTATAATAATTATTTTTTTCGTAGTATTATGACTATATGTATAATTGTACATGCAATGTCTGTATCTCGTAACTGGTGGTTGTTATTTTAAATTTGTTATTATAATTATTTTTTTTCGTAGTAATTTGTTATTATAATAATTATTTTTTCGTAGTATTTTGACTATATGTATAATTGTACATGCAATGTCTGTATCTCGTAACTGGTGGTTGTTATTTTAGTGAGTTGGAAACCGTCTTTGGTCACGGTCGCACCTTAATTTTGGGTGGCCGTTAAGAGAGCAAAAACATTGTGTGTACCACGGTGGCGTTGGGTTCACGCTCTCCGGAGAATCTCCACCGTCGGAAGAGTCTGACGGTTCGTGCTGATTTTTGGAGGTTTATGTATTGAGGATTTCCGGGTATTCTATATTCAAATTCCGATGTGGGAATTTTGAGCCAAACTGAGGATTGGAAATGGAATTGAGGGATGTCCTTGTGTTCGCCTTTATCGATGATGCCTTGTAGATTTTGATGCCGTTTGTACTTTGGGTCATTTGATCGCGTTCGGAGTTTACCTCCCAATTGTTCAGAAGAACAAAAAAGAAAAGATAAAAAGAAGAGTTGCAAGAATTATAGAACAATGTAAGCATTATGATAAGAAGGTGGGACTAATGTATAAGCTTGGTCAATTGTCCATAGTAATACAAGTTTTGAAAATATAGTTTCTAATTTTTTTTACCAGGGGCAAAATGGTTATTCAGTGTGGGTTTTGGCTCAAAGTTCGTGTAACTAGTAGGTGGAATCTTTTACTATAATTTAACTCTGCTAACTAATGTCAGGCTGGTTATCAGCAGCTTCTGAAACCTTTTTTTTTTTTTTTTTTTTTGAAATGTGAAACATTAATTTTGTTTTCTATTAAAGAGAAAATTTCTAGTACATGCACGGAGTACTAGCATATTCCAAACCTTTATGATTTATCCAAGATTTGCAGCTTATGATTTTTTTCAAGCCTAAGAACAACCACTTTCTATACATGGTTAATGTCTATACCGTCATGTTCAATTATGATTATTGCTGTTATTATTATTTTGTGACATATTAAGTTTAACTTATGATGCGATGTAACTCATATTGAATTGTTTAAAACAATGCGCGCATGCCGTGTATCGCCATTTGTCTAAAAATTATTCTGCGTAGACTTAGCATATTGGCTCCTTGAGTCAAATGCAACTACACAAGTTGAACTTATCTGTGATCTAGGAGAATCATAATTCTTCTTGTTCAAATATATATATATATAAATCACAACACAGTTGTAATAAACTGCAAAACATTGAAGTTTTAAAATAGATTTTCCTCTGTAAATTACCAAGCCCGCTCTTATTCTACTCGGTCTTCTAGTCTTTAACTTATCATAGCCGACCAACTTAAAGTCAAAAGCAAGAATATATATTACAATTTGCTTTTAAAAGGAGAGCCACTTCCTTAATTAGCTACATCATAATTTTTACTTTCATTATATAGATGTGAGCTAGTGTTAGCAAACTTTGACAAACTTTGGCATATAGCGTGTTTTTTTATGCGATTTTAAATCTACAATTACTAAATGTTAGAAAAGAAAAGTCTTAACAACTAAAATAAATGTATTAGATTATATATGTATTTTTTTTGTTATTAAAATGTGACTTTCTCTGAATAAATAATGTACTACAATCAGGAAAAAAAAAAAACTAGATTAATCTTCTCTAAACGAGTAATATGTGAAAAAAAGAAAACAAGTTTCTGGTTAGAGTACAAGTAATCCATTTATTAGTTATTATTCAATTTTGTATTGTTACTCGAAATTGTATTTTTTGATTATGTTCTTTCTTGTTTTCACAGTGAGAAAATATTAGGCCACCCTTATCTATATGAAGGGGGGCTCAATCTCACAGTTATCAGACAATAACTTCATTATACTCTCTCTGTAATTCAATCTTTGCTCTCACCTAGTGGATTAGAAAAACTTTTATGATTTTGCAGAAATTAATGAAAAATAGTAGACGTAGGCTCATCTTTTTTAGGGCTGAACTACTATAAAATTCTTATCTCCTTATTTACCTAGCTTTATCAACCTTTTTCACATACAAGTCATATCTTGCAATTCTCTAAATTCGTTGTTGATATAACCTCCATCAATAATTGGAGCTAGAAAGAAAGCTATTCTAACAAAGAGTTTGTCAATTTTGCTTTTTCAACAATGATAAACACTAGAAATACTACCAGGAACGTTGGGATTAGCCAAAGTCAACTCCAAAATACTACTACTACACAGGCCAATCTTGCTCGGGATCAACTTGTTGTAACCGCACCAGAGAATATCGTCCAACGACAAGATCGTATGGAGGATGCTCTTGTGAACCTTTATCAAATCACCAATCAGATGAATGATTCTCTACGGTGACTTGTTGAATGATAGATGATGACTCCACTATAACACGAACATCCTAGAGATCGTCCTACTCGATGACCTAAAAGAGGAATTAACATCTAAGAAGTAGAAAATCACAATCAACCTAGAACCCAATAGGAACGTCATGTAGATCGCACTTCCAAGGGAAAAGGCAAGGTCGTAGACTTGCCATAGGAATCCGGTACTGGGAGTTCGAGCACAGATCATAAACAAAGATAATCTTCTTGGAAAGTTACTATCAATCGTGATTGTTTGAGCAATGAGTAAAATTATTAATTAAGGAGTTTCTTCGAAAGGATTAGCAGGGAGCCAAGGCAAAATCCTGTAGACTTAAGATATCATATGGAACAACGCCGTAATCATGAGTGATCTATATCACATCATAATGACAAAATTCAATCTCGTTGAACGGTTTCAGTGGAATCTTTACAAAGGTCTCAGCAAACTCTGCCTTATATCATGATGACAACGACCAAAGATTACCCTTGTCATCAGTAAGAGAAAATGTCTTTCCTCTAGACATCAATATTCGTAATTTGAGGATCGCATTATATGCACTTGCCGGCTAGGACGATGAGCTTGCTAATAGATATCGTCAATCGCTATTCAACAAAGAAGTTTGAGCTACTATATTACCTACAGGATTCAAACCTCCCACTATAAATACTTTTGATGGGAAAATCGATCTGTAGGATTATATGGATCACTTCAGCGACCTGATGGAGCTCTATTGAGCTGATGACCTCACACATTGCAGGTATTTTACTGTAACTTTCGTAGGTGTAACGAAGAAGTGGTTTCGAGGACTTAAGCATGGTTCGACCTTGTTTTGGCAAGCAACTTCAGACTGCATTCTTGAGATAATTCCAGACTACGAAGAACTTTACTATCCCACTTATCAGTCTGTCTGCCATTCGATAAGGTCTAGAGGAGACTCTGTGATCTTACCTCAATCATTTTATCTCAGAGCTGGTGGAAGTTAATAATCTTCCTAAAGGGGGAGTCCTGACTCTAATGATGACCAGAGACTAAACTTTAGGAAGAGTTGTTAGAGCAAGAATACAGAACTCTCGAAGAATTCTATCAAAGAGTTGGTCGACATCTAAGGGTGGAATCTTCACACAAGAATTTTCATAAGACAAAGAAGAAGGGAGGAAAAGATACAACCAAAGATACAACCACGACCAATGATAATAATAACAAGAGGTCAAAAAAGAGGAAGAATGAGCAACCGGCTGAAAAACAGCCCTAACCAAAAAAGTAGGAGATTCCAAGAACTCCTATATGATTCAACAACTATACCGAGTTGAGTGCACTCATAGATCATATTTATACGGTCACGAATCAACATGGGCGATATCGTCAACCAAAGCCAATAAAATAGGATAGAGTGAGACGTGATCCCAACAATTTCTTCAGGTATTGCAATGACATTGGACACGACACCAATAACTGCTATACTCTGAAAGATGAAATCGAAAGATTAATTAGAGAATTGTGGTTATAGTAGTACACTAAGCAGAATAATGAAAGGAGAGAAGAAAACCAATAACGAACTCCCGAAATTTAACACGAAGTACGAACTATCTTTGGAAGTCCACATCTTGGTTGAGACTCTAAGAAAGCACAAGAAAGGTAAGCATAAGAAGTTCGATAGTAGCCATCAACTAATATTATGTACCTCGAGCAGTGACCATAGAAGCTTTAACGGGTACCAGACATGGACATCACCTTCACGAAGCTGGATACGAGGAAAATCCATTACCCTCATAATGATACACTTGTCATAAAGATCAACTATAGAAGCAAGCAACTATGGCGAGTGTTAGTCAATAATGGAAGTACTGTTGATATCCTATACTATGACGCCTTCAAAAAGATGAGGTTGAATGATAGCGACTTAAAACCTACTATCACTCTACTCTACAGATTTACTGGTGATAGCATAATGTCGAGGGGCATGATTGAGTTAATGGTTAACGTTGGAACTTATCCTAGAGTTTCGACAGTAATGACTCAAATTCTTAGTTGTAGATTGCCCGTCTACATTCAATGCCATGCTGGGAAGACCAACACTAAGGAAACTTCGAGCTGTCACTTCAATTTACCATCTCGTCATGAAGTTCCCAACCCAACACAGAGTAGGCAAAGTGCAAGGCAACCAATATGATGCACAATCTTGATATAATAATTCTTTGAAGCTTGCAACGAAAGATAAAACACCTTGTACAATGATAGTCTAGCTATAGGAAGAAGTGTCAAGTGAAACGTCAATCGAAGATCTCGATCCTCGAGAGATCGATGGAGAGATCAAGATTGGTTCCATAGAAAACTTGAAAGATTTGTCAATTGAAGGGTCCTTAAAGGTGTTAAAAATCGAAGTAAAGCTTCAAGAACCCGTGCAAGCTATATTGATCGCTTTTCTAAAGTCAAACTTGGATGTTTTCATATGGCAGCATTTGGATATAGTGGGGATTGATTCAAGTGTTATCTACCATGGCCTCAATATTGATACAACAAAGAAGCCCGTGCGACAGAAAATAAGGGCAATGTATCCAGAACGCTATGTTACATTGAAATAAGAGATATAGAAACTACTCGAGATTGGATTCATTAGGGAGTATTTTTACCCGAACTAGCTTATAAACTCAATTTTGGTGAAGAAACCTAATGGAAAATGAAAAGCTTGCATCGATTTCACCAATCTCAACAAAGTATGCTCGAAGGACAGTTTCCTCTTTCGAGAATCGACTAGCCTATAGATGCGATGTTAGGGCATGAAATACTAAGTTTTATGAACGCATATTTTGGATATAATCCCCCATATACGAGCTAGATGAGGAGCATATCTCGTTCATCACTGATCGAAGATTATACTATTATAAGAAGATGCCCTTCGAACTCATCAACGCAGGAGCAATTTATCAGCGTCTTATCAATATGATGTTTGCAAAATAGATTCGCAAGACAATGAAGGTATACGTTGATGACATGTTGGTGAAATCGAAGAAATCTGAAGATTATATCAAGCACCTTGATGAGATGTTCAAGATTCTTCAAAAGTATCAAATGAAGTTGAACCCCTAAAAGTGTGCATTTAGGGTAGGATAGGAAGCTCCTAGGGTTTATGGTCAATCAGCGAGGTGTTGAAGCTAACCCTCAGAAGATACAAACATTGATTGATATGTAATCACCCTGCAAACCTAAGGATATGCAGAGTTTAGCGAGTAGAGTGACTGCACTGAACCGATTCATATCAAGATCAACTGACAAATACCAACCATTCTTCAAGGTGTTAAAAGATTCAAAGAAGTTTGAGTGGATAGAGAAGTGCAAGGAGGCATTCCAAGAATTGAAAAAAAATACTTGCAATCTCCTCCACTCTTGTCTAAGCTAAAGTTGGGGGAAATGTTATACTTGTACCTCGTTGTTTCTAAATATGCAACAAGTGTTGCACTGCTTTGAAAAGAAATGAATGTATAGCAACCTATATATTATGAGAGCAAAAGACTCCTTGATCTCGAGACAAGATATCCGGAGATGGAGAAGTTAGCAATAGCACTTGTCATTGCATCTAGTAAGTTTTGACCTTATTTCCATGCTCATTCCATTGATGTTTTCATGAATTTTCTATTAAAACAGGTTTTACAAAAAGCCTAAAGTGTCAGGATGATTACTCAAGTAGGCTGTTGAGCTAAGTTAATTCAATATATCAATTTTCGATCTCACATTGTGATGAAAGGTCAAGCTCTCGCAGATTTTATTGCAGAATTGACTTATGTCAATCTTCCCATAGAAATAATCCAAAAACCTACTATAGATTTATCAAGATTGTGGAAACTCTATGTTGATAGATCGTCAAACGAGAACGGAGCTGGTGTGAGCTTGATGCTAATTAGTCTAAAAGGGCATAATATTCATTGTACACTTCGCTTCGGATTTCTAGCATTAAATAATAAGGTAAAATATGAGACATTGATAGCTGGGCTCAAGCTTGTACTAGAAATGAAGGTCGAGATGATCGAGGTATACAGTGACTCCTAGTTGGTCATTTGTCAAGTGATTGATAATTACTAAGCCAAAGGAGAAAGAATGCTAGCTTATTTACAAGAAGTACAGAGATTGTTCTCAACATTTTTCGCCTATAACATTCAATATCTTCCTCGTACTAAGAATACTCAAGTAGATGCCCTAGCTGAGCTCACTTCGAAGAAAGATGCAGAATTATTAAAAGTGGTTCCTGTTGAATTCCTTGCAAAGCCAAATATCAAAGTATAGCCCCAACTAACCATGTCAGTTGACTAGAAACCTTCGTGGATGGATCTTATAATGAAGTATCTACGAGATAGTGACCTTTCTGAGAATAAAGATAATGCAAAGTGATTTCGAATAAAGGAAGCTCACTATATCATCTGTGATGGAAAACTTTATCAAAGAAGTTTTAGCTTGCCATCATTGTTATGTATTGACGAAGAAAAAACACACTACATTATGAGTAAATTTCATGAGGGAATATATGAAAATTATTCTGGGGGACAAGCGTTTATGAATAAAGCTCTCAGATAAGGGTATTTTTGGCCTACTATGAAGAAGAATTCAATAGAATTTGCTAAGAGATACAAAAAATTTCAACGATTTGCAACCATTCCTAGAACACCACCTGTTCCTCTAACTTCAATAACTAGTCCATGACCATTCGTAGTATAGGGAATTGATTGGCACGAGGTGGATTGAAATATGCAGTGGTCGCAGTCGATTATTTCACCAAATGAATAGAAGCTGAAGCTTTAAGTACTATTTCCGTGAAGAAGATGATATATTTTGTTTACAAATCTATAATCTGTTGTTATGGTATACCATACACTATAGTTTCTAATTATGGGAAACAATTCGACTGCGATGAGTTCCGCAACTTTTGTAACACTTACGCATCAAGAAATGTTTTTCCGCCGTTGTTCATCCATTAGCCAATGGTTAGGTCAAAGCTGTAAATAATTTACTTAAATAAAACCTAAAGACGAAGATGGAAGAACACAAGGGAGCCTGGCTAGACATACTTTTGAAAGTATTATGGGCTCATCGCACTACTTAACAAACTACTACTAGAGAAAGTCTATTCTCTGTAGCTTATGGATATAAAGCAATGGTACCAGTTGAAATTGGTGCGAACTCCTTACGATAATCTACTTATGAGCAAGATCAGAACAATGTATTGATAAGAATAGAGCTTGATCTTCTTGAAGAAAGATGCGAGCAATCTCAATTACGATTTATATCATATCAACAACGTACTGCTCGATATTACAATTCTAAAGTCAAAAGTAGAGAATTTGAAGTTGGTGACCTCGTTCTTCGACAAGTTCTACCTAACACTAAAAAGCACGATACTGGTGTATTTGGACCTTCTTGGGAAAGACCACATGTTATTGATGTTGTCATTCGATCTGAGACGTACAAAATAATGAATCTGCTTGGAATGTAAAACATCTTCGTCATTATTATTAATAAATCTTCATGTATATCTTCCTATAGCTTTAAAGGCCTGGGGGCATTTTGTTATTCGTCATCCGAGTTCATCAATAAAGATAACATTTCTTTGATTTTATCATCTTGATTATTTCCTTATATTAGTTCATCTTTTATAGTTTTATGGTCGTCTTCAAACACCATAAAACTTGGGGGTAGTGGGATCATATTGTTATCTCCTACTCGCTTTCTAATGTACTATACAAACATTCATATTAGACGGGCTGAATTTTGGATCGCCGAATTTCTAAAATTCCTAAGAATCTTAGGATTTTCTTCTCGCTTTATACCTTAGTATATCATGTTATGCGATATCCTTCCTCGAACAACAAAGTAACTAAGTAAAATATTCATCGTTCGATGTGATATATTGCTATATTCTATTTTGCCATGGAACTTTTGAAAAATAATATTGAGGTCGTATCACTCATACTTGTTGTTTTTCTTTAGTGACCTAACCTATTCTAATGCTTAAAACCCTAAAACCTATTTTAAGTTATAGATTCAAATCGCAATAGTGTACTGATCAGTCACCTAGTGATTAACTATTTGGTTAAATTATGCATTTATATTATTATGCAATGTGTGTTTTATTTTTAACAAAGTTATTTTGTCGGAATAAAATAAGATAGTGAACTTCATACATTAAAGCTCATACCCGTGTGCGAGCAAAATATTACAAAAATTAGTAGGACGAACCCGCATTTGTCTTTAACTTTACAAATATGGTTAAAAAAATATATAAAATATATATCTACTCTACAGGTGCGTCCTTGCCTCTGTTAGCCTCTTCTGCGTCCTCATCTACTTTCCAACTCTCAATAAGTTCAACTATATCCTCGCCAAGAAAAGAGAAGTCGAACTCCGTATGCTCGCAATATATATTATAAATAATTGTTGAGGTGGCAATGTCACTAGCTTTGTCTTCAAGTTCCTTACCATCAGTGGCCTTGAAGTCTTCGACCACTTTTCGACTAGCCTCTTTAAGTGTATTCGGGTGTTAAGAGATGGTCTTCTCGAGCTCTTTCACTCGTTCTTCGAGTTGTTCCATTTCCCACTTTTCCTTTGCCAAGGCCTCCTACAGCTGTTGCTTTTTCGACTCGAGGGTATTTCTCTCCGCCTCATGAGTCTTTTTCAACTCCTTGTATGCTTAGCTAATCTCTTTAACTTTTCCCCTTTTTCCATGTCTTCGAAGATTGGAACATACATTAGCACAGTAGCTGCAGCAGTCTGAAAACAAAAAAATATTAGTATGAGAAAAGTGCATCGAATAACATGAATGAAGATACTTATGTTGGTCAACATCTGCATTACAACACTGAATGCGACCTTGGCTGGCTTTTGCTTCATCTTATCCTAGACTTCTTCGGAGATAAATCGATCAATGAAGGTCGCACCTAGACTAGCCTTCTCCGATAGTTGACAGAGGAGTGTGAAGATCTCTTCGTCCTTGTCGGCTTAGCTAGGAGTCCCGAAGAAGGAAGAAGATGGTTGTTTATTTGAAGGCTCGGAATGGGTCGTAGTAGATTATGGAGGAGGCAAATTTGTGGGACGTCCTCGAAGTCACCCTTCCTTTTTTAGGAGCTTTGACCTTTTCTTTTTCCCTTCAAGGAGGTCGAGGGAGTATTTTAGGGAGTTCTCGATTTTGGTCGAGAACCCAGTATAGTTGGAGGTGCTTGCAGTCAGCTACCAATCCTTGACATATCTACAAAAGAAGATATTTTTAGTGTGAAGATCATAATATGACATAAGGAGAGTATAGAATCAACCTTTTGTTTGTGGCTGAGAAGCTAGTGGAGATGAAGCTATTAGAAATGTAGTCCTTGGGTAGAAATCGAGGCAGGTGCTTTTTGCTTCTTTGACTTTGAAGAAGAATCTACGTTCTTTTGTTTTTTTGACCTAGGAGATTTATGCGGTCGATTCACAGCTGCAAGGAGAGAAGTGCCCTTGGAAAATAGCCTACAAGCAATTAATTTTTTAGTTGTCTCTAGTTTCTTCGAATCAAATTCTTTAATTAGAAATTCATTTATTTTCTAATCTCAGGCAAACTGCTCTTTATTGAGTCTTAAGTGCTCCTTATTATCTGCGATGACATAAGAATATGATTAATTAAAGCATATGTATATATATATATATATATATATATATATATATATATATATATATATATATATATATATATTAGAGTGAGGATTTACTAAAGCTACCTACCAGGGTTTTGGAAGAAGCCATTATCAACATATTCAAAGTAGAAAAATGGATTTTTCTATTTTTTCATGTTATTGTGAACTCCATGAATTGTTTTGATCACTTAATTCAACCATTTGTTCGCATAGAAGAAGCCGAAGTTGGATGGGTTCGATTTTACTTAGTAGAACCAGGTGAACTCTTCAGGATTGAGGGGGGACCCTAGACCTAGTTTATGGTATAGTATCTACAAGCCTATTATATACCTATATGTGTTTGGGGTTATCTGGAAGGGAACAATTCCATAGTAGTCGATGATCGACTTAATGTATCGATAGATTGGAAGATGGATGATGCATCTAAGGACTGCGTCTTGGAAGGAAGTCTTGCCACGAAAAGAAGTATGTGGTCTATTGAACTCTGTTAGAAGGCAAAAAGGTATGTTAATTTTGTAGTCACATATAATCCTTTCAACCTTGTATATGGTATAACTCGTCCTAATATTGGTGCATGACCAATCGCATTCCGCGTAATTATAACCTTTCATGAACTCAGGAACGTCCCTGATATATTGAGACCATTAGTCTTTTAGGAGATCTGCTATGCGAGGACTTCCTTGCCCATATCAGTTATCTCAACTTCTGATTCAGGCTCTCTCTCAATATAATCGTCTAGGTTTTTCGACTCAGAGCTCGTTAAGGGTTCCAATTCTTCGGAGAATACGTTTCTCTCCCTAAAGTCTTCTCTACTGGATATCTGAAAAAGAAACAAAACTATATTTAATCCTATGCAAGTTCTGGTTGGAAGGTATTTAATATAAACTATATTTGTATTTATAAAACTAACCCAAGTGTGACCTATAAATAGGCACACTAGTTTGTCTATTGTTACAGGTATACTCACTATATGAGAGTAGTTTGGGGCTAGAAACCCTAAAATTATTACATCACACTGTTCGTCTATCTTGGATCTATTCGAGTTTTTTCTGATTAACTTGTTGATTTGTCTATCTACTCGTCTAATGTTTCTATCCCCCAAATTTGAGTAATTCTTCAAGCAACTCGTCATTTGATTTATCAAATTCATATTTATTATTCGACATGAATAAAATCAAGGTTCAATTCAAAACCTACAGTTCTACGGTTTTTCTACAAACCCAGAAATTTTAGAAAAATCATAGATTTTCATATGGGTTTTGTCTACTTTTATATGTCAAGAAAAGTCATTGACATTCAATCAAGGATGTTATATTTTCAATTCTGGGTATTTCTTGATTTAGTGAACTGTTGAATCTATAGTTCAATCGAAATGATGATGATTCGATATATATAAAAAAGGAGAAACAAGAGAAAAATGGATGCTAACCTTTTTGAAGCATGAAGAATTTGAGTATTGCTTGAGAGATTTTGGTGATTGAACTTTGCCTGAAAAGATGAACTGAGTTCTGAGTCGAGTCTCTAGTTGGTCACTAAGGGTTTTGTCTTATGGAATTTTTGAAACATTTCAAAGAAAATGAAAATAGAAGGAAGAAGATGAAGGATTTCTTTATATATCTCAAGATTCCTTAAATCTGAACCGTGAATCAATGGGATTAATTTTGAGATCTGATGGCCAAGATTCACGTGAGACAATTGATTTTCGAAATTAAATAATTTAATTTTCGAAATACGAAAGGGTTTTTGTATGAAGTGACAGCTGATTTCGTTATCATCATCACACCTACTCGAGAAACAGAGAACTCCTCGAGTCTCGCTAATCTCCTAAGAAAAAAATGATACGTAGCTGCGTCTATTAGGAAATCATACGTGTGGTCCTGAAAAGATATGATTTAAGATTTTGCGACTCTTCCAGGGTTTCGAAATGATCTCATTACATCGCACTCTTAGCTCGCACTTGTCAGAGTAGGAAGCTCCATTCAATCCTAAAGGGCTGATGGAGCTGGGGAGCAACTGCTGTGCGATGTTAAATCTACGATTAGTCAATGCCAAGAAAAGAAAGTCAACAATTGAGATAAATGTGTTAGGTCGCACGTGTGCTTTTCTGATCGAAGTGCGACCTTCTCTCGAAGAATAATGTACGACTATCAGAAAAGAAAACTAGATCAATCTTCTCCAAATGGGTAATTTGTGAGAAAAGAAAACAAACTTCTAGGTAGAGAATAAGCAATCTATTTATTAGTTATTACCCAATTTTGTATTGTTACCCGAAATTAAATTTTCTAATTTCCCATTTTTATAATTAGAAAATATTAAACCACCCTCATTTATATAAAATGGACTCACTCTCACTGTCATCTGACAATTACTTCACTATATACTGTTTTTATTCTCATCTTGAGACTTAGAGAAACTTTTGTAATTCTTCAAAAATTAGTGAAAAATAGTAGATATAGACTCATATTTTTTAGGGCTGAACTACTATAAAATTCTTGTCTCCTGATTTATTTAGCTTTATTAATTTTTTTCACATACAAGCCACATCTTGTAATTATTTAAATTCGTTGTTAACAAAAACTCTGTCAACACAATAATTATTAATCTTGGTTTTTTGAAAAATAAAGTAGATAAAATATTTTACACAATCAGATGACTCTGTGTAAGGCTGAGGGTGCTCTAGGCACGTGGGAGATTCCATAATATATTCAGGGGTGGTCTTTGCGGATGTACCAAAACCAAACCAAACCCAGATGCCCATATACATAAGAAATGGCAAATATGTGGGCAAAATTTCATGTCTGCCCCACCAATACCATAATTGTTGAGTGGCAATTACGTGATGGACATCTTTCACCAGTTCCAACCACTCTCCAACGTCCATATATATAGAAAACCAAAAACAATTGTTAGGGTTAGGGATTAAATGGTCATATATTGATATATACGGCTAGCTTATCTTTGTCACCTTCTTACATGCAAAATTAACCATTTTGCTAGGTAAGTCTTTTGAGTCCTTTTTCCATTCCAAGTAAGAAGAACAAAATCATTTAAGTAAACTAAGATAGTATGTATCTTTCTCTTTTTTTTTTTATATATTTTTTTTTATTTTTATTGGAAGGCTAGCAATAAGAAAGCAATGATGGTTTTGATAGAGATGTGTGTTCACAAGGAATTACTTATATTAATAAAAGGAACATATAAAGTCAACATTTTGGGCCGGCCTTTCTCTTAAAATTAACTCATGTGGGGGAAAAATGAAAATATACGAAGGAAAATAGCTTATTATTTCTCTCTCCACTATCTATGTACAAGGTGGTAGTGATCAGTACAGGGAGTAGTGAGTAGTGAGTAGTGATTGTGCCCACCTTCCCCCAACTTTTTTGACCAGTTACGTATTGTGATGAGTAATGAGGAGTGAGGAGGCCTTGAGGCTCCACTTCTTAGACCTTGTTAGGCTTTACATCTTCCACATATATGATTAAACTACAACCGGTGTTCCAGTCTTATCCATCTAAGTTTTAGGGACATTTTGGGTCTAAAACTCTCAAACTGATTTGATTTGTTGAGCATTATAGTTGTAGTGTTTAGCTAGTGCTACGCACTGTGAAAGCAATGTGGTGCTTCCATTTTGGATGTTTCCGAGTGTCAGTTCTCACATTTCAGTTCCTAGCTAGTAAGCTTAGCTACTGCACTCGGCTTTTCTAGATATAGCAAATATGAATTATTATGTGAGCTTAAATTTTTGTTTAGCCGAATGTCATAAATGTTTTGTGATTGACCTAAATTGACTTCCCCCCCTCTCTCTCTCTCTCTCTCTCTCTCTCTCATATATAACATTTGTCATAGAAAAGAGAAAGTTAATTTCTTTTAATCATAATTTTATGCAGCTCTCGTATTAAGTGGTTTGCATGTATGTTGATTTTGGTATGGAAACAATAATAATCTGTTGATATGGTACATTCATGAACGGGTTAAAGTTTGTACGTATAAGAGGTACAAATTCAGCTGGGAAAATTAGACATTATATGGTATTTTATGGAAAAAAAATTGAAAAATATGGTAGTTAGCATTTTTTTTAAGGTGAGGTACGATCTGTATGAGAAAAATACTGTTTTTTTTTAAATTAGAAAAATATCATTTTTTTAAAAAATAGTAACTAATAACCAATTTAGTAATTAATATTATTTATAACTAGTATATAACTAACTGATAACTATTTCTCAGAAACTAATAACTAGTAACTATTTTAAAAATAGTATTTTTCTAATAAAAATCGTATAAAAATTTGAAAAAAAAAGCCTGATTTCCGTATTTTTGTATTTTTTTTTGGTTTTTTTTTTTAAATGAAAGTGTTAGAAACCCAATTCAGCTTCCATGAACTATCAAGACCATGCCAATTTGGGTTAGTGGTGCAATGGGCCCTAAATGACGATTTCATTTACGCCCACCTTAACTTAGGCAAAAGCCCATCCACTTTTTACTCGTTTCCGATAAGCCATACAGAACAGCCAACGAAGACGAAAAGGCGGAAGAACCCGTGAGAGAATTCCTATAGCTCAATCCATCGTCATCAATTTTAAGCACATACTATTTTGGAGAAATAAAACAAATTTGGTTACTAGAACAAAAATAAATAAACTTTTACCGAAATTTTATGAAACAATAAGTGGCTACTTATGCTTTTCAAAACTGATGACACAAAATCTCAGCACAACTAGTTTTTCTTTTAAGAATCTAAATCAAATCTAATGTAAATATTGGTGTATTCGTTTCTTCGTTGGGATTGTACGTACGCTGGTCAAGGGTCACTCAATTAGTATCATATAGGCAAATATCGTAGAGCAAGTTCCCCAGTTAGTCAGTTACGTCATTAGTCATTACTAGTACCGCATTTGAAAATTAATAAGATTTTTTTATTTATCAAATATAATTTCGTACAAAATTCTTTTCCGTATAAGACTTCGCACACTCTCATTTTGTTCTAGCCACGAATATTTATTAGCGTGCATTGACAAATAAATAAACATACTCAAAAAAAAAAAAAAAAGTCACAAACAATAAGAATGCAATAGAAGCATGTTTTGGAAGGCCCAAAAATGCAACACAACCAAAATAAAAGTTTCATGAAATCCCTTGAGAACGTCCTTTGTCCATGGCCCATGCAGTGTGCATGCGTGGTCAGTACTAGTGGTAGTGGGCCTATGGATTGATTATTGGAGAAGGATTGATTTTGGATCCCATTGATTTTCGTTGACCTCCACATCCCCAATTCCAACAATGTCCACCATTCCCACCTCCTCCCCAACCCCANCCACCACCATTGCCGCCTCCTTTTCCTTTTCCGTGTCTTCTTCCATGATCTTTACCTCTCCCCTTTCTTCCACCACCACCACCACCACCCCCACCTCCTCCACCGCCACTGCCGCTTCCCTGACCATTGCCATTGCCATTTCCACTTCCCCCGCCGCCTCCACCGCCACTTCCTCCTCCTCTACCACCGTCGTTGTTTGCATCATTGTTAATATTATCTTTTACCAAATTATTTCTACCCTCAGAAGACGTCAAATTTCTTCCATGTGCACCTTCAACAAGACTGTAACTTGGACCTGAACTGGACCGAACCGCAATGCCATGATCTTCCGCATTGAGCCCATCAACCAAAGATGGGCTCAAAACCGCTGCAAGCAGAAGCAAAAGACCCCAAACAGCACCAAAACGCTTCATTTTCTTCCTCAAAACTTGAGAATGAGAAAATTCAGCAGAATGCAACCCCTTTTTATAGGTTTATACACTCGCATTAATTCCTACCAGAAATGACCATTGACAACCAGAAAAACAGTCCCCACTGGAACAAACTTGAATCTAGCTAACCATACTCAAAACCCTTCCATAAGGCTGCAAAAGACTGGAGAAGGAAGGATAGAGTACTGTCTTGCGGCGCAATTTGTCCCCACATGTGGGGCCCACCATATGCTTTCATCATCCTCATTCTCAACCCAATATTTTTTTACTACTTGTAATAAAGGGCTCTTCTGACATTTCATTTTAATAAATATTCTTGTTCTCATTTTTATAGTAAAATGAACGAGTTTATAATTAATTTTTAGCTAAATATATCAGATATCCATTAGGTAAATCTGACGTTAGTAAATCGGTTTTATACTAATGTATGTCAATTTTACGCCGAGTACGTTTGATATGTAAGATACTAAAATTAATTTTAGTTTTTCAACTACGTCTATACCATATCTCATAAGAATTAATATACATATTTTGAAATGACAAATTCGTCTATTCTGCTATAAAACGAAAATTGGAGGCATTTGTAGCTAAGGCCGCTAGTCTTATCTTTGTTGATTTACCTACCTACTTTATTTTCATTTTTTTTTCCTTCCGAAAGATTTCTATAGCCATAGGCCCACCACTTTTTTTTGGCCCATTAAAAAAGTTAAAAGGAGGCTGTTGTTTATTCTACGAATATCAACTTTGTTATCCTTATATGATTAGCAAAATCACGCGTTCATGTGCACTTTGTTCTTTTTCTAGAGAGTTATGAATATTTTTTCCACTTCATAATAATCCTTGTTAGATGCATTCGTTAACTGATCACAAGAAAAAGACGAGACATTCTGTGCTGAGATCGGTACTTTTAAGTCGCCATTTACAGGCATTGCACCAAGTTATTATTGGGCTTCGGCTAAGCATTCCTCTTAGACCTTTTGTGAGCTTTGTCGTTAGTTTAGGGCCACTCTCCAAAGTGGGCCTCCCCACAATCTTGTAAAAGTCTCATTATAACGAGAGAATTTAAAGATAAATGCTGTTGAAAACCCAAGGTCAGATATAGTACACACAAGCACCTGCGGAATCACGTACCTTAATTGAGTGCCCTTAATATTTCTTAGGTACTCTATGTTATGAAATAGAATAAGGAACAGTAGCTAGTTGAGTTGATCCAGCTGTGGGCCCCTATGTAAGCACTACAACTTGCGTATGATACAGAATAAGTATAGACCAAATTAAAGAGCACCTAGCTTTCGATCCCATGAGTGAGTGGGAAGGGATATATCTTTCTCTTTAAGAAATTAGCTAAAGGAGGATTGCAAATTTAAGGGCAAGCCATGTGATAGAGAACATGGGAAAAAAGAGATGGGATGGGTGATGTTGGTGCTGGTGCATTTTTATTTTGCTAATGGTGAGTACTAATTTTTGTCTCTCTCTACGTGTGTACTACATATATACACACATTTTCAAGTGCAATCCAGGCAAGGATGGCAAGCATTATGTTTGTAAAATGTTAATGCTATCATTTCTCCATGTGATAAGGACCGAAATCTCCATTTCTCAAAAAATATATACGTATATAGATGCATGACCCGATCAGTTGGTAAACTACTATAAAAGACTTATTTTGATCCTCAAACTTATATTTTTTTTTCCTGATTGGTTCTTAAACTAATTTATTCATTCCGCATAAATCTATTTTACAAATTTCCGTTAATTTCTTGATGTAAGAGGCACGTGCCCCTTTTAGTTAATTTCTTCCTATCCTCAAGTGTTTTTGGTGCTAAAGCCAAATGCCTTTCCTCTTAATCTGTGCTTTGCAACTAAAGAGGTATATCAGGGATTGTCCTCTGCATTAATCCAATCCATAAAATAGGGTGAGCTTGATATCAATGGAGTACTTTGCACATTGTTTTTGTGGAAAGCCAACTGTTCAGAAAAGGTCTGGGACAAATTAATTTGAATCCTCGAAATAGATTTATTGGTTTCTCTAAAGAAAGGGTATCTACAAAAATTTTGTCTAAATTTAATATAGATTATCCATGAATTTGGGCTGGGTTTTAATATTTTTAAGTTTTTTTTGCGAAGAAATGGTGAGTGTTTATTTTTTAGTGGTAAGACCACCCATGTGCGATCGTGCAAAAAATATTATTCCTAGATCGTTGAAAGGATTGACAAGGTTTGGAGGAAGAGAATTGTGAACTAAAACTTAAAGTAGACCGCCGTGGCGGGGGGGAGATGGGTTGTTTCGTGGGTGGTTTTGTTTGTTTTTTATTTGAAAAATGGTGCTCGGTTGAATTGTACATAGGAAAACAATAAATGTGCTATGTTTTAAAGGGTATTTTACAAGCAATGCATTCTCTTGTATAGAGTAATGAGGTCACTGGTACTATGCTTTATTATGGTATTTAACAGGAGCAATGATGTCCCTGGTACTCTGTTTTTTTAAATTGTATTTAACAAGCAATAAGAATATGTCTACTGGAAAAGAAGATTGCAAGAATTTTGTTGGTTTGTTCAAGGTGTGGGTTTCTTGTCTCACTCTTTAGCTCAGAGGAAGTGTAACGAGGCAATGGTGGTTTCTAATTTATAAGCTGTGGTTTCTGCTTTTATTTTATTTTTTTTCTTTGAATTTCTGAAACAAGACTCAATCCTAGCCATCCTTCTAAACCACGTGTTAGAAGCTCTCGTTTTCTTTTTTTAGATTGCAGAGTCTCCTAAGGTAAAAGTAAATATCCTTTTAACCCTCTGATAAAAAGGCACATGCTTCACGTGTCTCTTCTGTTAATGATTTGACTGAAATTTGTAAAAAAAAAAAAAAAGACTAAAGAAGCACAGTTTAAATAATTTTAAAAGACACGGGATATTTTTCTCATTTAGGTTGGGTGAGATCAATGATTTAAGTACATGTGGTCTTTGAAAATCTAACCAAATAAGTGACTTTTTTTTTTATTATCGAAAACAAAAAATAAATTTAAAGACCAATTAGATGACAACAAAAATTTGAAAATTCAAATGAGACTTTTGTAATAATTTAAACACCAAATTATTCTTTTTTTGTTTTTAGGTCCGGTCTATTGCCACCCCCTATCTACTCACTCCACCCTTATTTTTTATATACTTTTTTATTACAAAAATAACTCTAATTGAAATTACTTTTTAGTACTAAAAATATTTATAAAAGATTATATCCACATGTTCTTTAAACATTTCAGACAAAAAAACAATACTCTTCCCAAAATACAATTTATCTTGATCCCTGATTCTCCTGTAGATTACAATAGTCATTATAGTCTAAATAAATTATTTTGTGTTATCATACAAGAAGTACTGTGGACCGTGAGATAGCTAATTTAGAAGATTAGGAATATAAAAAAGTAAATTTTTTCTTTTACTACATTGCTTCAATCTTTGAATAACAAGACCGAACATTAACATTTGGCATAAGCGTTTTGGCCCATAAGATTGTATTAGCTCTTTAGATATATTATTGGTCACGTTTTCTTCTTCAAGAAAAGTATAGGAGCACTTGGAAGGTCTAATGTGAGTTTTCATATTTTTATTTATTTATTTATTTTCAATTCTGTATAATGGCTGCAACTAACAAAGCAACCACTCGAATTTGCTTGGAAGAAGAAATTAAAATCTAAAGAGACAAGACGAAGCATCGATTAATAGAGACATTTACATATACATTCATGTTTACGTTTTATTTTTTAAAATAATATTCTTTGGTCATAATTAAAATTAGAACAAAGAGAAATGAAAATTGAAAGGAAACAATTAATAATAATGGAAACAATAAAATTGCGAAATAGAGCTTTTTTTTTTTTTTGGGTTTAGTGGTTGTTGTCATCATCTTTTTTTCCCCTCCTGTCTTAGAGTCTTCTTACATCTTTAGTTTAAAATTCTTTTTTTTCCTCTTTGGGAGTATTTGTTCTTCACAAAATGAGTGTATAAAGAAATAGTTGTTCTGAAAAAATTGAACACTTATTGTATTTTTATTATTTGTTGTGCTATAAATATATTATTGTTTAGAATTTGTACAATGATAATTTTTTATTAGTTCATTCTTTAAGGGCCAACTATCTAAATGTCATGATTGCAATCAGGTTTTAATTTTCTTTATTGTACTTTTGTAGGATGCAACCTCTACTCAAGTCATTCATGATTATACAAAAGAATTTACAACTTCTGAGGTACGAATATTCTCAAAACTTCCTTTTAAGTTTTATACAAGTATCAAAATTTTAGTTTTATGATTAGAAATTTGATGTATAGGTATTCAGGAGTAGAGAAGCTTTAGTCCAATGGACTCGTAATATTGGAAAAAGTAACAATTTAGTCATTGTAATTAAGACTTCTGATTCAGGTGGTCCTCACAAAAAATCAAGAATTACATTTGCTTGCGAAAGAGGGGGAAAATATATTGAAAGGACAAGGAAATAAAAAAATTTATTAGATGAATTGAGAAAGATAGGTACAAAGAAGTGTAGATGTCCTTTCCAGCTAAAAGGTCTGAAATTAGATAACAATAACAATTGGATGGTGAAGGTTGTATGCGGAATTCACAACCATCCAACTGCAATGTATTTAGAAGGCTACTCTTTCGTTGGAAGATTATAAAAAGATGAAATTTCATTATTACTAGATATGTCTAAAACATTAGTTTGGCCAAGGGAAATATTGCAAGCATTAAAGACAAAGGATCCTCGTAATTCCAGCACATTAAATACAATTTATAACGCACGTCAAAAGTACAAAGCTGCGGAAAAAGCTAAAAGGTCGTAAATGCAATTACTTATGAGTAAGTAATCTGAGTATAAGTATATTAAGTGGCATAGGAGTTGTAAAAACCCAGATGTTGTTAAAGATTTGTTTTGGGCACAACCTTTTAGCATAAAATTATTACATGCATTTCCTCGTATTTTGTTGATGGATTGTACATACAAGACCAGCAGGTATCATTTTCCATTATTACAAATTATTAGTGATACCTCTACTGATAAGTCTTTTTCAATTACTGTTGCCTATCTTGAGTCTGAACGAGAAGAGAATTTTACATGGCCATTACATATGTTAAAAAGTTTATTTGATGATAATATTATGCCTGAGATAATAATTACAGATAGGGATTTGGCTTTGATGAATACCATTGAGAGTGTATTTCCAAGTACCAAGCATTTATTGTGTAGATAGCATATCGGTATTGACTTATTACATAAGTGCAAAAAAATATTTGAGACAAAAGAGAAATGGGAAAAGTTTATTAGCATTTGGAGTTTATTAGTACTTTCTTCCACTAAAGAAGAGTACATGCAACATCTTTTTTTATTGGAAAAAGATTTCGCTAAATATCCAAAGGCCCTTGAATATGTGACACAAACTTGGTTAGCTAAGTATAAAGAAAGATTTGTTGCTGCTTGGACAGACACAATAATGCACTTTGAGAATGTGACAACAAATAGGTACAAATTTATAGTTTATATAACTGATATATTTCTATTTTTATTTTGTCAATATTAACATATTCATTTCAACAAGGTTGAGAGTACATATTCGACATTGAAAAAATACCTGGGATCTAGTCAAGAGAACTTTGAGAGCTCACAAACTAAGATACATTCATTACTTGAGTTACAACATACCCTTATCAAGGCTTCATTTGAGAAAAGATTGCATATTATAGAACATAACTTTAAACCTGCAGAATTCAAAGAATTGCAAGGTTTTGTATCTATTCATGCTTTGAACTTAATACTTGCTGAGTTAAAATACGCAAATTCAGTTGGTTTGGATATTTCAGTTTGTAGATGTGATTTATGACATAGACATGGCTTACCTTGTGTACATGAGATTGCAGAATATGTAAGGGAAGGTTGGCTAATTCCAATTGCATGTATTGATTCATATTAGAAGAAATTAGATTTAATACGTATCCCAAAAAAACAGGTTGAAGTTTTACGTTGCAAAACATAGATGGATATGATTATTGAAAAATTCAATAGTAGTGATGATTCTTAAAAAGTGAAAATTTTAAAGAAATTGAAGGAGATAGCAAACCCAGGTTCTACATTTCTCATGGAGCCTAAAGTGAAGACCAAAACTCGAGGTCATCCATCGTCAAAGGTAGATACCTCAACACGCTGAAACCTATCTGCATTTGAGTTTACATCATCTGTCTAAGATAGTTACTCACCAGGAATTCTGTCAAGTATGACCACAACAAACGTTTCTAAAATTATAATGTCAAAGAAGAGACGAACTAAAGAAAAGGTTAGCATTTAAGTTAGCACTGCAATCATTTACTATTTGTATATCTTAAGTTCTGACAAATATTATATTTTGATAGGTTTGTCGAGCATCTTCAGTTCCTAATAAAGTCTATATTGATGCATTTCCGAATGGTTTGAAGACATATATTGCACATATAAAAGATGTTACTGCTGATGGTAACTATGGATTTAGAGCAATATTTGATTTGATGGGTATGGGTGAAGCTGGATAGATCCAAGTACGAAAAGATTTACTGAATGAATTACAATCCTAGATAGGCCATTATACACAATTATATGGGGATTTTTGGTAGGGTTGATGAGTTAATTCATGCATTATTATTCTATGAAAGTAATGCTCCACATGATCGATGGATGACAATGCCAGACATGGGTCATCTTATAGCATTATGCTATAATATTGTTTTAATTCACTTATCAATGCAACAATGTCTTACTTTTCTACCGTTAGGATCAGTACCATTGCATTTTTTTTTTCCGTAGATATATTGCTATTGGCTATATTAAATCATTTTGTGAGATAAGTTTACTAAAGATCTACATAATATTTTTATCTTTTCGTATATGGTACTAAAATTTAATTAACTATTATTTTTACTTAAAAATATTTTTTTGTAGGTGTTCTTGGCACCAGGCTCTCCTATTCCACCTATAGCAAATAATTGATACAAGTACCATCACTTTTGCGTAGATGGATGGGAACATGCTTATATTTCTCGTATCAAACATTTTAGAGAAATTGTGGGTTCCAGTGTGGCAACAATTGAGACAATTGACTTTGCTTGTGATAGTTTATGACTTATATAGTATAAGCTATGTATTTTCCTTTATTTATTTATTTTTTTTTTCTAAGAAAGCCATATATTTTCACGATTATGATAGTTTATCACTTTTATGGTATAAGACTTGTATTTCAATTCTCTATCTTTGCTAAATCTAATTATTTCCTACTAATATTTATTTTGTAAGTCAATCACAATAATGAAAGAATGAGAATTGAAGAACATGATTTAAGCCTTTCATTCAACTTTCAATCACAATAAATATCACTTTAAAAGTTATTGTCTTCAAGTCATTTGCAATAATTTCCTAAATTTCTTTCTTTGAAGATTTTCTCCAAAAATCTGGAAGTCATTAGTTTTTGTGTGGTGGCATCTCTTATAATGTGCACAACATGATAATGCAATAATTTCCTAAATTTTTTACTGATTGGTTTTATACTCTTACAAATTCTTATAGCTAGGAATGTAATTAATCCCAAAAGTCTCCTGGCATTCAATTTGAAGAAAAGTCTCCTGATGTGTGCACCAATAGAAAATGGAAGCATAGACCAAATGCTGGCCTCCATGGTCGAGGCAAAAACAGAAGGAGCAGACTTTGTGGAGCTTCGTATTGATTTCATGTCATTTTTTAACATCTAACATCTCTCAAGTTGAGAAGCTCATCAAGCAAAGAACATAGCTTCGTATTGATTTATTGTCATTTTCTAATACCTCTAGAGTTGAGAAGCACATCAAGCAAAGAACTTTACCTGCAATTCTCTCTCTTTGTTATCATAACAGGCTTATTGCTAGATTTCTTTCTTTTTCTTTTTTCCTCTGCCCCTGGTTAGTTATGAAAGTTCATAACACACAGATATATATATATATATATATATATATATATATTCTAACAATGATGGTTATTATACAAACTATCCTAATTAATATATGATTACTAAAGAGGCTGTATTGAGTAACAAAAAAAGTTACAAAAATGATCACAAATAAAAGTAAGAAATTAGTTTAGTCATCATATTTCCAATAGACCACCGCTTACATATAACTTGTACAATAATGACGAACAAAACCATACAAATTACCTAGTCAAGAAATTAAAACAGAGGATGATTGACCACCAAACTAATATTTTCCTTTAATAAGGTCGTCGTTCGACGACCTATTACTCATCAAAAAAACTCGAAAAGATTTTTACATATGCAATCCGCTTACAAGGCAGTGGATTAAGCTCCCTGAGACTCCCACATACCCTGAAGCAATAGATATAGTTTACAAGTCTGGATTTGTGTGTGAAACTGATAGCAATAGCTGCAACGAATCGTATTACTGCAATTGTAGTATCAAGTACTCTGTTGTGGTTCTCAGTACAGATCACCACGAGTCGGTATACCATGCAGTCGTCTTTTCTTCCGAGACCGGGCAATAGACCGAATCAAATTTCCAATTTCTAGTGCACCTAAATGTTGTGCATTGGACACCCGTCGGATGCAATGGAATTGTATACTGGCCGTATGGCTCTAATAATTTTCGAGGAATTGTGGCATTCAATCCTTCCAGCAGTACAAATGATTTAGAATGACGTTGCTGTATGATTAACTTGCCCTGAGAGTTCAGTCGCGACTGGCATGCTAGGAGCCACAGGGCACGTCTCGGAGTAGTTCGGGGGCGGCTGCGGCTGTTGCACTTCTTTTGGCATGCGAGAGTCAGTTCCTTTGTTTTGAGGGCTTGGGATCTTGATCCAATGACTTCGTCTTGGGTTTTAGTGCATGACCTTCAGTTAAGAGGGAGTAAGCCAAACGAGGTTTGGCATCCACTTGCTCTTCATCCAAATGATGAAGGTGTGCTATCCTTGACACGCACAAAATTTGATGATCAAGATCTTGATGTTTGCCAGTACCAGATTGGTCAAGATCTAGACACTTGTGATGAATATGAACGGAGAGAAAAACGTGAGAGTGGAGGGTGGAAGAGAAAGGAAGAACGTGAGAGTATGGGGGTGGGAAAAGAAGGAAGAAAATTAAATTAAGGGATAATTTTGGAAAAAATAAAGGTCTAAAAAGTAGTAGTTAGTTTTTAAAATTTTTTTAGGTGCGTGGTTTTAGAAAGAGGGTGGAGAGAGTAGACAAAAGGGTGTCAATAGACCCGTCCTTTTTTTTATCTTCTCGTAAAATTATTAATCAGACTTGCGATTTCATCCTTCTTTTTTATTAAAAAAAAAAATTTAAAGACTAATTTGATAACAACAAAAATTTAAAAACTAAAGTAGGATTTTTGTAATAATTTAAATACCAAACGTTCTTCTTTCTATGTTCTCGTAAAGTCATTAATCAGACTTGCATCGATCGTGCGATATTCTCAGGAGTAATATAAACAAATATATATTAATTTTAGCTGATGTTTCTATTAAAGTCTATAGCCCATTTCATGGGTTCTTTCTAAGGTTAACGAATAAGAATTGGCACAGGTTCAAGTTTCAAGTGCGAACAAATTCAATAATTTATAATTAAATTTTAATAATCAATAATTAAATTTTAATAATTTTAATTAGATTTCATGATTGAATTGCTAGTTTAGATGAGATGCAACGAATTTATACAGCATCAAACTGGTAACAATGGTAATGCAACAACATTTTTGGCGTAAAACTCGTATAACCAAAGTCAAAAGTTTATAAATAAATGTCCAATTTATATAATGATAAAAATGGAAATACAAGATATTCCATAACTAAAACTTTAAAAAATAATGAATATTTAGCTAACTTTTAAAATATTAACATCTACTTAAACAAATTTAAAAATTAGTTATCCATCCAATTTTGCTCATAAAAATGGGGTTTAGTACACTTTTATCTAAGTTTTTTTTAAAAAAAAAATTACCAAAAATATGACCTTCTCAAATTATTTATTTTTCCATACGACCTTAGTGGATACTTTTCTAATTATTTCAGCTAGAAAACGCAGCGATATTTTTATAGTTTTCGTTCTCATTTTCCGAAACCATTATTATAGATTTAAAGTGCAAATATAGGACAAAAGGCTTTGCAGCCTATTTGGCAAGACCTTGGAACCTGTCCTTTCATTTTTGTTTTTTCTCTTTTTTTTTTTCCCTTCCTTAATTTATATTTTTTTTCATTTTATGTTTTTAAAAATTATTTCTTTTCTTACTCTTTGTCATTTTATTTTTTTTCCTACTCCTCCCATTATAATTTTTTCTTGTTTGATTTTTTTTTTTTGGAATAAAATATTTTTTCTTTTATTTTATTATTCTCATAGAAACTAAGAAACCGATTTCTTACTACTCAACACCAATTTAGTTTTTAATTTCAAGAATAATTATAACCAAATTTTATTTTCTAAGAAATTAAATTAGTTTGAACTTAAAATATTTTTTATTTTATTTTGTTATTATTATAGAAAATAAGAAACAAATTTGATTTTTTAGGTAACTGAGAACCTGAAAAACTAATTTAGTTTCTCAAGTAACTGAGAAACCAATTGTTACACGGTTCTACTTAAAACTATTCAGTATCAATTTAATTTTTCTAGTTTCTATAATAATTAGTTACAAAGATTAGTTACTCAAATTAGTTTCTAGTTACTATTCGAAACTAATTTAGTTTCCACTTAAAACTACTCAATATTAATTTGGTTTACTTAGTATCAATTTGGTTTTTCTAGTTTCCACAATAATCAATTACAAAGATTAGTTACCCAAATTGGTTTCTAATTACTACTCGAAACTAATTTAGTTTCTACTCAAAATTACTCACTATTAATTTGGTTTTTGGTTTCAAGTATAGCCATAACCATTTTTTTAGGGAACAAAATAAGTTTGAACTGAAAATATTTTTCATTTTATTTTATTATTGCTTTAGAAAATAAGAAATCAATTTGGTTTCTCACGTAACTGAGAAATAGAGGAACCAATTTGGTTTCTCAATGTATGGTTTCTCAAGTAACTAAGAAACTAATTTAGTTTCTACTCAAAACTACTCGGTATTAATTTAGTTTTTCGAGTTTCTGTATTAATCTATTATAAAGATTCGTTATTTTTACTAGTTTTTTTTCCTTTAATATTTAGGAAATAAGAAATACATATTTTCTTTTTTTCTTTTTTTTTTGCCCACTTTTCTAAATTTATTATATTCCATTATTATATTCTTAGAAATCATAAAGATTTTTACAAAATAATTTGGTTTCTTTTTAGCAAAATTCCATATACGTAACTAAATCACAGAAAACTGCAAAGATTTTGCGGTTTCTTATAAATCAGTTCGGGTTCCTTTTAGCGAAATGCACACTGTATGTAAGTACATCAAAGTAAATCACAAAAGCTTTCTAGGAATCAGTTTAGTTTTCTTTTAGCGAAATGCCCTATACATAAATAAATCACAAGAAATTATAAAAATTTCTTAAAACTATTTTAGTTTTCTTTGAACAGAATGTCATTTATGTAAATAGATCACAGGAAAACTGCAAAAGTTTCTTGGAAATCAGTTTAATTTGGTTTTAGCAGAATATTCTATATATAAGTAAATCACAAAAAAACTAGAAAAGTTTTCTGGAAACTAGTTTGGTTTCCTTTTAGCATAATGCTCTGTGTATAAGTAGATCACATAAAACTAATTTAATTTCTTTTTAACAGAATAGCTTATAGGTAGACAAATCATATGAAACTATAGAAGGTTTCCTATAAACAAATTTGATTTTCTTACTTGAGAATGCTTTCTATATTAGTAAATCATAGAAAAAGGTGAACCTTAAGGAGCTTCAATAGTAGATTCAAGATGGAAAAAAAAACTTTAAAAACAACAAAGATTTTTTTAAAAAAAAGTAATAAGGTTTAATGGAAAAAAAAAAAGAGAAATTAGATTTTAAAAAATAAATTCAGAAAATTGAAAATGAAAAAGAGAATAAATAAAGAAATGAAACAAAAAAAAAAAATAGAAAAGGTAATAATGAATGCGATCGAACCCATGTCTCAAATACGGGCTTGCTCTAGTCTAACCGCCTTCACCTGATTGTATTTCGGTCTGTTCATTTTGCTTTCTCTGCCAAGATGGGCAAATTTACAACTTTACCACTGGACTTTATACCGTATAAATGGAAATATTTTCCTATAGACCATACGGAAAAGTATTTAATTTTCATAGGTCGTATTTTGGTCAATATTTTGAAGGAAAAAACCCTTATGAAATGTCATTTTCCCTAAAACAATATCTAGTAATCTCAAGCCCATTACGTTAGTGTTGCTATGCAGTCCACAAAATGTAGGTTTTGAAATGAGCTAGCCCAATACATATTAATTACATGCCGATGTTAATTGTGAAAATCACGCCTAATATCCATGTTTTAAAACTTATTTCAAAAATACCCGTTTTTAATTT
Source organism: Parasponia andersonii (assembly GCA_002914805.1). NCBI lineage: Eukaryota > Viridiplantae > Streptophyta > Magnoliopsida > Rosales > Cannabaceae > Trema > Trema andersonii. Next base: position 1,239,852 of record JXTB01000044.1, read on the forward strand.
TTCTTTCACGAATATTTGTTTTATGGCCCATATTTATATTGTAAATTTTATCCATGAGGCACACATTTCATGCGTAAAATATAAACGATATACGTTTTAAAATGTGTGCTAATTTTTAGTATAATTTTTATTCATGAAATGTAGACTACGGTATATGCATGAAATATATACCGTAGTAATATTTTATGTGTAAAATAATAGTGATATATATTTCTCTAAAAAAAGTATAAAAAAAGTATTTGTGAAATAAAAATAAAAACGGGTATTTTTAAAAATATGGTTTTAAAAATAGGTACTTATAAACTTTTCCCATATTGATTCTGAACCATGAAAAACCTTGATATATGGATTAGGAATGGGATTTCGACCTGGATAGGAGTAATTTCGGCCAGATTGAATGTCTATTGGTAACTTTCAATATCGTGACTACCGGACCGTTTATAACGTGAGAAAATGACATGTCAAAAAGATTTTTTTGTGCATTTTTAGGAGTATAAAATTTTTTTTGACAAAACCGATTATTTAGAATTTTTAATAGTCAAGATGGTTTGATACTTTCTAAAAATATTATTTTTGAAAAAAAAATACATAAAAAAGTCATTTTGGTCTAAATTAGTCCTGTGTCGTTTTCTCTTAGAACAGTTCAACAAACAAACAAACAAACCATCTAGAAAAGTAGTGTCATTTAGGCCCAAATTAAAGACTCCTAAATCCGTCCAATTCCCATTATGAAATGAACCAAAGAGGAAATTAGGCAAAGGTGCACTGTCCATTTTGGTGGTTAGTCTTTTTATTTGAGCAATTTTTTTTTTCTTTTTTTACAATTTTTGTTTGTGGATTGCCCGATAACAAATCAACAAGCACTTTTAGATTTAAATACCCATCTTTTCTCTTATAACCCATTGCTATGCAATAATGCATTGAGTTGTTACGTGATTAGTGTGAGAACTTATTATAGTTAAGAAGTTTTCATGGACACCAAAAGACATTGCATATGGTTGTACAGAAACAGGGAACACAAAGAATATGAGAATTAAACAATTCGTAGGATTTTGGTAATCTGAACGGATCCCCACCTAAACATAGTGTCCTTATCCAACCAATGTCTATGCATGACAGAGTGCAATAGAGTCAACCATTGAGAGAGAGGGTCTTCCATATGTTTGGTAGGTAGACTAACTAAACGGCTATTAATGTTATACAAAAGGCTTTGAAAAACCTACAAAATTCAAGTTTACTAAATTATAATATTGCCACTTTTGGAGTTCTAACATTCTTAATACAAATTATTGGACTCCTTTTTAAGTCAAGAGAACTTAGTGGCCATTATTTTCGCTTTAGTACGGTAGTTAATTTCTTCTTCTCTGAAAGATGATAACATTTGAACATGACACATTCTCCCTTGTTATGTAGTAGCTAACAAAATATAACTTCAAACATAACAGTTTTTACAAAATTACTCTGCTTGTTATCCTTTTAAACCTCAGCCAATTAGTTTAAAAAACCTAAACCTTTTATTAGAAAAACTAACTACATAGGAGGCAAAACCAAACCAATCACGGAAAAACTGGGGACAAATTTGAAACTGTATAATAAAAACTGCCATAAAACAAAAAAAAAACAATAATAATAATAAAATGATATTGTTAAGGTAAAAACTTAGGCCCATAAATGCTACGGAGTTCCCAAAAATTGATCAGGAAAACTGAGACATGGTGTAATTTTTATTTTTGCTAGAGTATTCTGTATTATGACAATTCTTCTGTCCCTTCTTCCTATATGTTTTTAAATAATTATCATAAACCTAAACGAAGTGCCATTAAGGACATTAATTTTATGTATAAATAACAGTGGTGGGGATGGACTTGTCCACTTATATTCATCCCTTGCTCCACTTAAAAAAATGTTCTTAATGGTTTGAAAATTTAGGTACCGGTGGAGCTGAACCTTATTTATGTGCATATATTTGTATATACAAATATACAATAGAGCAGTACTCAGTATTCAGCAATATTATGTACTAGGAATATGGCATAAATATATATATATATATACATATAAATATATATATATATATATACATATAAATATATATATATATATATATATATATATATATATATATATATCTATACAGACACTGAAAAGCCAGTAAAGTTGAGAAAACGCGCTTATAAGACATCACCAGTGAAAAACGTGATCACCGAAAAAAGGCTCAAAGTGCGGCAGTCAGTGGTAACTACTCAATATAGTCATACCCACGTGAATATCTTGGTCTTGTTCTATAATTTACTAGCAAATCGCCCATCATTTCTGAATATTTTGCATGCACTTTAATTTGTCTCTCTACGGCGTATGTATATAGATATATAAGTACATGCATATATATATATATATATAGGGTATGTATTTTTTTTATGCGGCGTATGTATATAGATATATAAGTACATGCATATATATATATATATATAGGGTATGTATTTTTTTTATTTATGCATAAGTATCAATTTTTCTAATGAAAATTTAATATGCATATTTTTTTATTGTAAAAGATAAGAAATAGAAAGAACATTAATGATATACGTCTTTTCATTCATTTCATT
>JXTB01000044.1:1248408-1298700 GCA_002914805.1 Parasponia andersonii
ATTTCAAAGTAAACGATTGAGGGTTCAAAACTAACTCCCAACTCTCCAAAAGACTGCTAAACGATGTCAAATATTCTCGAAAGTATCGTGACACTATCTAGTCACTCGATTGAGGTATGGATTCAATTATTTCATCTTAAAATTGGTTTAATTTTGACTTTCATATATTTTGAATAAATATAGAATTTGGTGAAATATTTGGTAAAAATATGACTTATACATATTTTGAGATAAATAGATATTTAAACTGCTTAGGAGACACGTATATATATATATATATATATATATATATATTATTTTGGAATTATTTTATGTAGGAATTGGACTTTATAGAATTTACTAAAAATGGTTGTTATGTTGCCAAAAAAATTTGTAGAAAACATAAATAAAATGAGAATTTTGTTTTGCGATATGAACTTGGATTAAATTGAAAACACTGCATGGTCTGTTTGAGAATTTGTTGAAAGTTGTACATATTTTGATTCATGTCATTTATGTAGAATTGCATTGCATATACATCTCACGCTGCTAATGGAATCACGATATTTTAACAAAATACCAAAATATAAAAAAATTAATAATAAAAAAACTCATAGTCATCAAATAGATGGCTGGAATAAAACTCACAGTCATCACATAGATGACTCAAACTCACGTATATCATATATATTAGATATTACGGAATTAGCTGGTATTCAATACACTCGTGAAGACTTGAATAGATATATACTATATTTGATGTAATATTTTACAATAGTTTGGAACCTTTAAACCTTTGGAAAATGAATTCTGTTTTGAAATAGTGTTTTATAAGGTTTTGGGAGATTTAAACTTTTGGACGATAATTTTTATTTGGACTTTAGTAAAATTGTTTAGAGTATTTTACTGACTATACAGAATCTTGAAAGTATGTATTAATATTAATTGAAAACTTGTAATTGAATCTCTACTGAATATTCATGTGTTCGCTCTCTACTTTCTCTCACTTTCAAATATTGATTTATTCTTGGGCAATGGTCGTGGTGGCTTGACAAACTTGTTTGATATATGTATGTCGTTTATTATATCTTCATTAGTTAGTTCATATTCTATATCACCTTTTTCTTTTTATGTCAAATTTATTTAGCCAATAGTAGTATATTTACTAAATAGATATATGCGGATAATTTTTGCTATTAAATTAAATAATTTGAAATACCAACGATTTATGGAAATTATTTTGACATTAGACTTAAGGTTTAATTAGGCTCGTTTTACCATAAGTTATGATTTAACAAAGATTTTTAAACTAATTAATTAGAATTTTCTCAATCTTTAAATAAGGATTTTTCTTGGGAATTAAAAACTAATAGAAAGTTTCATGAATCTAAAATTTGTTTATTTTTGAAGACTAAAATTGAAAATTTCAAGTACTTAATTTTCTGGAATTTCGGAAAATCAATATTTATTATTCTTTTTACTTAAAATTATTAAAAATTACGGCTTTAGATTTTTAATTTTCGAATGTGACATATATATATATATATATTAAATCTAAATTTTCGAATGTGACATATATATATATATATATATATATATATATATATATATATATATATATATATATATATATTGAATGCTGCATGTATATGGATTCATAAAATGTTGATAGAAATTTTCATCCATTAACGAGATATATCACCATGGCCTGGCGGTTTGTAGACATGACTCATGTGTATTAGTGCTTAGAATTAAGTAATTGATTGTACTGGATCATGTATAGTAGGACGATTATGACTTGTTTGATGGATTGTGAAACTATACGGAAAATATTTGAAATTCACATATACTAGAATATAAGAAAGAAAAACAAATGAAAAAAAAGATATTTGGCCTAATTTATCGGTGGATAGAGAAGGAATATTGAAGCTATATTTATAATTATAACCTAAATCTTTACACACAAAGCAAAAAATAATCCCTCATGAAGTAATTATTTTATGAAGCATTATTTTGACCCTTTACAATTTTGTCTTCTCTCTTTGGGAACATAACAATTATTGAACTGGATATAATTAAACTTTGAGATTTACTTGGCCGGTAATTTTTTTTTAAAGTCCCTAAATATTTAGCTAGACCAAAAATAAATCTTCTCATCTTACGTACATACATACGGTAATGAATTACTAGGGACACATACTTTTCTTCATATCTATATGACTGTATAGTCTATGACTTTTTTTTTCCCCATTAAATTGGTATCTACTATGTATAGCGGGAGTGACTTTTCTTTGGGATGGATTAAAGCGCTTGCGTAATTTGCGACTACTTAATGTTATTATAAACGAGAATTAAGAGGGCCGGGATTGCATGCGCGTATTTATACTATAAGATTACTTTTCAGAAAGTGTTTAATCTTGAAAGTCCAGTATTTCAGCACGAATATTTTCTTATAATTAATCGTTCCTTCTGTGGATATATATCTAGCTCCCAGAATTTATGAAATATCTTATATATTGTTTTTAAATGATAAAAGATAGTCTAAGAGTTAGATAGGACAGATCTAGCTAGAATTGCATAAAGTCATGAAAGAGAAAACTAAACAATATGAGATATTTTGTGTCAAAGTAGTTGGGGATATTTGAAGGGGTCGANATTTATTTGTAAATAAAAAAATTATAGAATTGGAACCATTTATACATAGTGGATATGTTTTTTGCGACTCGACAAATAAAATTAAGTCATCTCTCTCTCTCTTTTGCCCCTTTTTTTTTTTTTTAAAGTTAACGTACATCTTAATTAAAAGGTTTGGCATTACTTGATATTTAAAAAAAAAAATCGAATATTTGTTGTCGTTTTGGAGAGAAGTTCAGATATTATATATATTTATAAGATTGCACGTCTCTGAAGTACTATTTATGATTCAGAAAGGGTCCAGTAACATGCATCAATTTGCAAAAAAACTATACATATAGATGAAATTTTCTCTTAATGAAAGTCAAACGTTTTTTAAGTTCAAAACATCACAACCTAACCCAAAAAGCGACATCTTCAACTATAGTAGCCGGCATGTAACACCGCTGCTAGCCAGCTAGCTATAGTCATTATCCTCAGCTTGTTCAGAACTAGATATTTTTATATATACATTTATATCTAAAGCCCTTAGAACTTCGGTCGTAAATTCGTTTGTAACAAATTTAATAAAACGAAACATGCAGATAGGAAAATAAAAACCGTTCGTTCTAATATAATGGTTCCAATTGAATATGTATATATATAGGTTGGAACAAATTTCATTATAATAAAATGATGATATTATTGACACTAATATATATCTTATTGAATATCATTAATCCGTTTGATCAATTTTTTTTCCTATGGTTTTAAACATAAATAATTTATCCATACATGATTTCCTCTAACAAAAAATATTCATACATGATAAATCCATCCAGAGATATCTTCATGTCTTAATTAAACCATACTCTGTGACATAGCACCATAGTGCTGTTTAATAAATACTTGAATTTAACTTATTATGAAAAAAATAAAATAAAATGGTGGTTGCAACGTTATTCCAGAATTCGTCATCATTTTCCATAAAGAATTATTATTATTTTTATTTACGGAATGGGCTTTCAAGAGGAAATATTGTTAATAGAAGATCGTGATTAATTATTAGCTAATTATAGTTATACGCAAAAGAAAAAATGTCAGGAATTGATCCGTTTATCGACATAATTTTGCTGGTGTATATATTTCGTACTATAATAATTAACAATAAATTGTTGTTGTAAAAATTTCTCTGTTCTTTCTTACATATTTGGTGGATGTCCATTCCACCCTGACCCTTATAATAAATTAGAATATATCTTAATTAGAGTTTTTGTGTACTCCAGCTGTCTTTTTTAATATTTTTTATTCAAACCCAATTAAATGGCCAACAAGTACACAGGTTATTAAAAAAAACAAAAAAAAAAAGAAGAAGGAATAATAGATAATTTGATATGTCAGTCTCAAAATAAATAAATAAAAACAGAGCAATAAAAAATATAGAATTTTTAGAATTATACTAGTTTAATGTTACGCTCTGCTCATTTAGTTTCTCAAAATTCAAATATTATTGTCTATGGCTCTAAAATCTTTTATATATATTACTCACCTAAAAGAATAGAAGAAGGCCTTAGAACGTAGTTGATAATTCTAAAATAATCAAAAAAGGTTTTGGTCATGCTAGAAGATTCAAGATGACACTATTAAGTTATATAAGATACTAGACAAAACCAGATGGTGCTAGATGGGTTGGGACGGTTCTAGAAGCTCCAAAATAATTTAGAAGAGCTAAGATGGTAGGTGAACCTCCTAGAAGGATCTAGACTATGTTTTTTTCTAGATTTCTCTATGTAAATATCTTTTTAGATACCACTATTTTATTTGGAAAGATTCTAGACCATTTATAAGATCATACCATATGGCATGATCATAACTCTTGGTTGGTTAAGACTTTACCTATATAAAAGTTTCTTTGGGTTTATTTTTAGCACAAATCCCATTTGTGAGAATTGTAAGTGTTCTAAGAGTAATACAAAGCTTTCGTTCACTCAAACTCTCTTATCCTTTGCCACTTTGACTCAAAGTTTACTCTAATTCATTTTCTTGAGTATTGGTAGGCTGACTTAGTGCGACGGACTGTGCTAAATACCGCACGATTGTCTAGTTTAAGCCTAGAGTCGTGACAACGTAGTATCAGAGCTTTGGTTGCTTGTTATATCTTAGTGGTTCTATTGTCTATATGAAGACCATAGTTACAACTCCTGATCCGGTTAAAGTTGGTGCTTTTGAACATGGGCGTGATGAAGAGAAGAAGGGTGCTACACGCTGTAAGTCAAGGGACGTGATAACTAGCTTGGAGGCTAGAGTGTCTCGACTAGAGTCCAACTTGGGTACGTTGAGTGAGCGAGTATATGACCTAGATGGCTGTTGCAACAGTTTGGAGACCGAGGATGCAGAGATCCACAGCAGTATCAAAGATGCATTTGGTGGGTTAGAGGTCGACTTAAGGCGCGAGATTGAGCCCTTCATTCGGAGATTGCAGGTACGAGATCTCTTTCAAAGAGAACTCACTAATGTTTTACTTAGAGTAGATAAGATAGTTGGTGATCTTACTTTGTGCAAGTGAGCAGTGGCCACGGAGGTGACCACCACAACAACCATTGAGGCAAGAAAAGTCGAGGTGCCAAAACCAAAGACCTTCAATGGTACTCGAAATGCTCGGGAAGTTGAGAACTTCCTATGAGGACTTGAGCAATACTTCAAGGCTACTGGTGTGACAAATGAAGCCGGTTAAATTCGTAATACTACTTTGTATCTAACTAATACTGCCATGCTATGGTGGAGGCAGAGACATGGGGAGATGCAACGAGGGGTATGCACCATAACCACTTTTAATGACTTCAAGAGAGAGCTAAAGAAGTAATTCTTCTCCAAGAATACTGAAGAGGAGGTGAAAAGCCGTCTTCGTCACCTCAAACAATCTGGTAGTGTTAGAGACTATGTGAAAGAGTTTACCACACTTTTTCTCGAAGTTCCTGACACTTTAGATAAAGATGCCATATTCTTGTTCATGGATGGTCTTCAAAATTGGGCCAAGTTAGAGATCAAGTGTCGTGGTGTCCAGGACTTAGCCGATGCTGTTGTTGTAGCTGAGAGCCTTGTTGATTACTCTACTAACAAAGGCCTTTCTACGACTAAAGACAAGAAAGGTAGTGGAGCAAAGAGTGGGAAAGAGCAAATAAAAGGAGGAAAATGGAATAAAAATAGTTCTTCTAATATGCACAAGGACAAGGGCAAAGAGAAGGAAGATCGTAACTTCTCTAAGCCAAGAGTCAAGTGCTTCCTTTGTGATAGGTCACATTGGGTACACAAGTGTTCCAAGAAGAAAGCTCTCAACACCTTATTTGCCTCCAAGCCAAGCCAAGAAGGAGATGATAGGGAAGATGGTGGTGACGTGTTGGTTCCTTACAACTCCTTAATGCCTTACAATCGGCCCCTAAGTCACAAGCTAAGGGCCTACTCTTTGTGGATGCAATAATCAATGGTAAGGCCACTAAAGCTTTGGTTGACATGGGTATATCCCACAACTTCATCTTTGTTGAAGAAGCTAGGCGGTTGGGCTTGTCGGTGTCTAATAGAGAAGCCTTTCTCAAGGCAGTAAATTCAGCAGCACGCCCCATCCATGGGGTTGCTCATGGTGTCAAGGCTAGCCTAGGTGCATGGGCTGGCTAACTTGACTTATCAGTGGTGCCAAATGATGACTTTACGGTAGTACTTAGTTTGGAGTTCCTTTATATAGTGCGGGCATTCCTTGCTATGTGTGTCATGGATGGTGAAAAAACTTGTGTTGTACTAATAGAGTGATCCAAGAAAGCGGAAAACAAAGTACTCTCTGCATTTCAATTCAAGAAGGGCTTGAGAAGGGAGTATGAGAGTTACTTGACCATCCTAAAAGAGCACAATGATAAAGAGTTGGAACCTCAAGTTGACTTGCCCATAGAAGTGCAAGTTGTTTTAGATGAGTTCCAAGATGTGATGCTTGACGCCCTACCCAAGAAACTTCCACCTAGGATAGAGGTGGATCATGAAATTGAGCTTGAGTCAAGCACGAGGCCACCCGCGATGAGTCCCTATCGAATGACCCCTCTGAAGTTACCAGAACTTCAGAAACAACTAAAGCAGTTGCTTGATATGGGTTTCATCAAGTGCCCTAGTGTTATTCCAAAAGAAGAAAGATGGCTCACTAAGGATGTGCATTGATTACTGGGCTCTCAACAAGCTGATAATGAAAAATAAGTACTCCATTCTACTTATTGCTGATTTATTCGATCAACTTGGGAATGCTAGATACTTCTTGAAGCTTGATCTGCACTCAGGGTACTACCAAGTGCGCATAGTAGAGGGAGATAAGCCTAAGACCTCGTGCGTGACAAGGTATGATGCTTAGAGTTCTTAGTCATGCTACTTGGTCTCACCAGTGAACTTATTACCTTTTGCACACTCATGAATAAGCTATTACCTCGATCAATTTGTGGTAATCTAGCTTGATGATATAGTCATCTATAACAAAACCATGGAAGAGTACCTAGAACATTTGAGGAAGGAGTTCGAGGTCTTGAGGGAGGACCAACTATTCATCAAGAGAGAGAAGTGCTCTTTCGCCTAAGAGGAAGTGATGTTCCTAGGCTATAAGATAAAGGATAGGAGACTAATGATGGATGAAGTCAAAGTGCAAGCCATCCAAGAGTAAGAACCTCCTACTAAGGTGCCAGAATTGAGATATTTCCTCGAACTTGTGAACTACTATAGGCAGTACATTAAGTCTTACTCAGCAAGAGCAGCCCCACTTACTAACTTGCTTAAGAAAAATAAGTCTTGGAAGTGGACACACGAGTGTCAAACCTTATTCGAAGACTTGAAAAAAGCGGTGAGCGAAGAGCCGGTTCTTAGCTTGCCTGACCACTCCAAGGCATATGAGCTCCAGACGGATGCTTTGATTTTGCTATTAGTGAAATACTAATGCAAGAAAGGTGTCTTATTGCTTATGAAAGCTACAAGCTCAATCACACAGAGAGTGCAAGAAAAAGAGATGACTGCCATCATCCATTGCCTAAGGTGTTTTGCAGTACTATTTGTTGGGCACTCGCTTTACGATCATGACCGACAACGTAGCCACAAGCTACTTTAAAATTCAAAAAAACGTTGAGTCCTAAGCAAGCTCGATGGCAAGACTTCTTAGCAAAATTTGATTATAGGCTTGAATACAAGCCTGGGAATGCCAATATGGTGGCGGATGCCCTAAGTAGAAAGGTAGAGCTCGCTGCCTTAAGCAGGCTCGATAACACCCTGATAGAGAAAATCAAAAAAGTGCTAGAACATGATGTTCTTACAAAGATCCTGCTACCCCTAGTGAAGGAAGGAAAGACGAGACGCTTTTGGCTGAGCAACGGACTTCTCTATATAAGAGGCAATCATGTCTATATGTCTAAGTAGGGGAACTTGAGCTTATTAAAGAGCACTACGATTCTTTGTGGGCTGGTCACCTAGGTCATAAATGAACTCTTACTTTTATCAAAGCTATTTACTATTGGCCTCAACTGAGGGATAATGTCGAGGACTATGTGCAAACTTGTCTTATGTGCCTACAAGACAAGGTGAAACAATAATCACCGGGCAGATTATTGGAACCTCTACCTATTCTGAGAGGTCGTGGAGAGTATCTCTATAAATTTATCACAAGTCTACCTAAATCGGAAGGCTTTGGCAGTGTTATAGTGGTAGTTGATCACTTCAGCAAGTATGCCACCTTTATACCTGCTTCATAAATCACATTATGAAGCTCTGGGATGTCCTGTCAAATATTGTAAGTGATCGTGACCCCCGATTCACTAGAAGGTTTTGGACAGAATTGTTCAAGTTAATTGGGTCAGACTTCAACTTTTCTACTAGCATTCACCCTCCAAAGTGATGGTCAGAAAGAGAGGGTGAACGCCTTATTGGAGTTATACTTGAGGCACTTTATAAGTGCCAACCAGAAGAATTGGACAAAATTACTTGATATGGCCCAATTTTCCTTTAATCTCCAAAGGAATGAGTCCGTGGGTAAAAGCCCTTTTGAGAAAGTTATGGGTCAATAACCTATGACCCCATAGGCCTTAGCGACAAGTTATGGCAGGAAGAGTCTAGCAGCATTCAAGTTTGCTAAGGCATGGCATGAACAAGCAGAGTTGGTTAGGGCCTACTTGAACAACGCTTCTAAAAAAATCAAGAAGTGGGTCGACGAAAAGAGGAGGCACGTTGAGTACCAAGAGGAGGATTTAGTCCTTGTCAAGCTACTGCTCTAATAATTCAAAACCTTAAAGAAGGTGAATAAAAGGTTGGTGCACAAGTATGAAGGTCCATTTCTGGTACTCAAGCGTGTAGATAAGGTCTCCTATAAGCTTTAACTCCCCGTCAAGTTAAAGATTTTCCTTGTCTTCCATGTTAGCATGGTAAAACCCTACTATAGAGATGAGGAAGACCCTTCAAGCGGCAAGTCCAAAAGGGCTCCTACTGTAGTGGTAACCTCTTTTGATAAAGAGGTAGAGTGTATTCCACCGACGTGGTGTGCCTAATTATCGAGAATACCTAGTGAAGTAGAAGAATTTGTCGGAGGCCGAGGCTAGCTAAGAGCATGAGGATGCCTTATGGCAGTTTAACAACTATATCGATTAGTTCAAAGTTGATGGTGCAACGGGAACGTCGCAAACTTGAGTGGGGTAGGGTATTACGCTCCGCTCATTTGGCTCTCCAAAATCCAAATATTGATGTCCATGGCTCTAAGATCTTCTATATATACTGCTCACCTAAAAGGATAGAGAAAGACCTTAGAACATGGTAGACACTTCTAGAATGATCAAGAGATGTCTTGGCCATGCTAGAAGACTCTAAATAGTATTACTAAGTCCTAAAAGGCTCTAGACAAGGCCAGATAGTACTAGATGGGTTGGGACGATCCTAAAAGCTCCTAGAATAACTTGGAAGTGCCAAGAAGGTAGGTGAACCTCTTAGAAAGATCTAGGCCATGCTCATTCTAGATTTCTTCATGTAAATATCTTTGTAGATATTACTATTTTATTTGGAAAGATTCTAGACTATTTGCAAGATCATGCCATATGGCACGATCATAACCCTTAGTTGATTTAGGATTTGCCTATATAAATGACCTATTGGATTCATTTGTAATATAAGTCCCATTTGTGAGAATTGTAAGCGTTCTAAGAGTAATACAAAGCTTTTGTCTACTCAAACTCTCTTATCCTTTGCCACTTTATCTCAAAGTTTACTCTAAGTCCCTTTCTTGAGTATTGGTAGGTTGACTTAGTGCGACGAAATATACTAAATGTTACACGATTATCTAGTTTAAGGCTAGGGTTGCGACATTAAGTTGTAGCTTATAGTTGTCATAGGGTTAGTGTATATATCAAATTCATAAATGTTAATCCCGAAAATTCTTCAATCCAAAATTCAAGTTTCTAAGATATTAGGGATTGGATTTAGAATTTAAGGGATATGATTATTCAAATTAAGGCTTTACTAGATCTTGGGAGAGATAAATACGAATTCAAATTCGTATTCATTGTAATCTTTTTAATATTTGAAAGGATCTCATCTGTAATAGAGAACCTATCTTCTTAGGCTTGCAAATACAAAGTTCCTTAGTAGAGGAGAAAGAAAACTGGAAACTCTCTTATAACTAATATATTGAGAAAATAACCTCGACTATAATAGACGTAGGCATTTCATTTGAAAGGTTAAACTACGCTAAAATTCCTGTGTCCATCACGTTTCTCCCATTCTCTCTTTAATCTTTAATTTTCTCCAAAAACTAATAATTCTGTTGTTATACTAACTTTTAGTATCAATAATTTAGCATTAGAGGATGGGCATCCAGTAAAAATATTCAGCCAAAAATACTATTTTTTTTTCTAGTTTTCTCGAAACCAAAAATATGGCGATGACAAGATGCCATAATTTTCAAACTGGAGATGTTGTCGCCACCAAATCTCAACCTGTCAATACTGGAGATATGTCGATATGATTTGAGGCTACTGCTAAGACAAACAGCTGCTCAGAAATTGTCTGGACCTGCGATACCGTTAGCACAATTCAAGACAAAGCTAAGAGGTGACCTGGAAAAGAGCCTATGAACAATGTCGATCGATCTGCGGAGATGGCCGAGCCACATGCCAAACAACTTCAAAAAGAGGAGACTTTGGATAAGATGCGAGCTACTGTTAACTTAATCTAAAATCTCCTGGACCGGTTGGCTAGAAACCAGCTTCGAAACAAGCGAGAAATTATGGTGCTAGCAGCTAGACAACACGACCATGTTCAAGGTTGCGATTAGCTCGCTAGACAACGAAGTCGCGAAGAGTCCTATTCGATGAGTTTGTGTACTCGAGAGTTCGAGAGCTCGTGATCGTAGAGATGCTCCTAAAGCTAGCCAGATTAGGCAAAGGGCAAGAACATGAGATCTTTCCCAAAGACCACCTCGCGAAAATGCTCAAAAAGGGTCAATGACCCGAAGCAATTAGGTCACAGGTCATAGGCAGTGTGTTTGAGAAAGCTGGTCGAGCAACAGGAGACTTAGATTAGGAATAANGCTCCCCAACTAGTGACAATCTTATTTGAGGAGAAATCCAAACTATTTTCGGAGGACCTCATGTCGCAGGGAGTTCTAGGAAAAGGGTCAATGACCCGAAGCAATTAGGTCACAGGTCATAGGCAGTGTGTTTGAGAAAGCTGGTCGAGCAACAGGAGACTTAGATTAGGAATAAGGACGCGATCTTTATAATCACTTGAACCAGCAAAGAACGAGCACATTACAGACTATGACCAGTAGGTGCTCGACTACTTGGGTCCTAGTTAATGACCAGCATACTCAAGAAATAGTTCGTATGCAAAATGAGCTGAACCGCTTGACTGCTCACGAGGAATATCATGTAGAATGGGAATACTCGCCTTTCTTACCTGAGATTCAGGACACTACTTACCCAATGGCTTCAAGATTCCAACCATCACTTCCTACAAGGGAAAGACAGACCCTAGTGATCACTTAGACTTGTTCAATGATCTTATGGATCTGAACCGAGTGCAACCACTTGCCTAGTGCCAATGTTTCATCGTCACACTCATAAAAGGAGAAAAAAAAATGGTCTAAAAATAAACCAAAGTGATCAATAACCTCCTAAAAATAGTTCTCCAAAGATTTCGTCCACCAATTTCAGGCTTCTAAGACCTACGCCACCCCCTACTTGGCATTAGCCAATGTCAAGCAAAGAGAAAACGAATGCTTCATTCTTATCTGAAGTAGATTAATGAATTAACTACTAAAGTGACCAAGGCACCAGAGGGAGGACTCTTGATGACACTAGTGAGAGGGATTCGCCCTCAACACCTCTTTGGAGAAATCTTCTGAAAGCCCACTACAATGACATAGAAGATTTCTACCAGAGAGCTGAAAAATATATGCACGTTGAGAACATAGAGGAATCATCGGATCATAAGAAAGGCGATAAGTCCGACAAAAAAAGAAACAAGAAGAAGAGGAAAGGCAATGGTGAGTAGGTCGTGTCTTCTTTGAAAAAAAATGAGAAGAAACCTCAAGCAGAGGTTAAGAGGTACCCTCACTTTCTTAAGTTTACCTATTAGACCGAACTCACCGATAGTAGGGAGAATATATTGATGACTATCGAAGATAGGGCTTTGTACATATGACCTCTTCATATTAAAGGAAAATGTGTGAGGAGGACTAGAATAAGTACTATCGATTCCACTGCAACAACGGTCATAACACCAATAACTATTATGGCCTAAAGGACGAGATCGAGGAATTGATCCAACTGGATACCTCAGAAGGTATCAAAGGAGGAGAGACTATGACCAAAAGAAGGATGGTGAAAGGAGAGCAAGCTCCCCAACTAGTGACAATCTTATTTGAGGAGAAATCCAAACTATTTTCGGAGGACCTCATGTCGCAGGGAGTTCTAGGAAAAGGGTCAATGACAAACGTCCACCACCTCGAAAATCATTCAATAAAGAGCTTGCATAAAGAGAATGAGCCGATCACTTTCATGAAAAAGAATGCTCGTAAAGTTCACTATCCATACAATGACTCCCTGGTCATGATTATTGAGATCAGCAATATGCTCATCAACTGAACCATGATTGATAATGGGAGCTCGATGGAGCTCGATGGACATTTTATACTTAATTGCCCTCGAGAAGATGGGTTTGGGGTGCAACACCTGAAACCAACTGCAACCAAACTTTACGGCTTCACCGGTGATAGTGTCATGCCCCTGGGCATGATTCAACTCGAACTTACTATGAGAGTGCGACCTTGGCAAACAATCATCATGGCTGAATTTCTTATGGTAGATTGCCCAACGGACTTCAACATAGTACTCGAAAGATCTTCTCTCCGAGAGCTAAAGGTGATCGTCTCGATTCATCACCTAACGATACAGTCCTCAACCCTTGAAGAATTCGAAGTTCTATGAGGCAAGCAGCACGAAACTCGTGAATGTTATAACCAGTCCATCAATACTACAAAAAAAAAGGTCGAGAAGGTCTAGATGTGTGAGCAGTTGTTTGTGAGTTTGGGGTCGATTGATGAAAACATGGATTCACATATAATCGTCAAGGAGAAGAAAACTAGACCTATAGAGAAGCTAACAGAACTCCCAGTGGATAAGTGTGGTAAATCCAAAATGCTGAAAATCGGTAAGAATCTTAGCAACGAGCTGTGAGGAAAGCTCAAAACATTTCTCAAAGTACGACGAAAGCTGGATGTCTTCACCTAGAACCATGTAGACATGTCGGATGTCAACTCAAATGCCATTAGTCATAGGCTTAACATTGACCCAGACTTCAAGCTAGTCTTGTAAAAAAGGAGAAGAATGGCTTTACTCGGCAATCATTCTACCCCAGTTGGCTGTTGAATCCAATCCTCGTCAAGAAATCCATGGGCAAGTACAGACTGTGCATTGATTTCACTATTTTGAACAAAGCTTTCCTCTCCCTCAAATTGATTAGCTCATTGATGCGACTGCTGGTTATGAGCTACTAAGCTTCATAGATACCTACTTAGGCTATAACCATATTGTGATTTATAGGTCAGAAGAGGAATATAAATCGTTCATAATAGATCGAGGAATTTACTATTACAAGGTCATGTCTTTTGGCCTGAAGAACACTGGTGCAGCTTACCAATGACTAGGAAACAAAATTTTCGTCAATAAGATTAAAATATCAATGGAGGTCTACGTGGACGACATGCTTGTGAAATCGAAGCGAGTAGTCGATCATATCAGACATCTTGAGGAGTTGTTCGAAATCTTGAGGCATTATCGCATGAAGCTTAATCCTTTAAAGTGCGCCTTCAGAGTCGCCTCTAGAAAATTCTTGGGATTTATGGTGAACGAGTGAGGAACTGAAGCCAATCCAGAAAAAATTCAGGTACTGCTCGACATGGAATCCCCTAGCAAGCCCAAAGGAGTACAAAGCCTAATTATGAGAGTAGCAGCTCTTAGTAGATTCATTTCATGAGCCACTGACAAGTGTGTTCCTTTCTTTGATGCGTTGCGAGGAACCGAAAAGTTCGAATGGACTGAAAAGTGCGAGCATGCCTTCTAGCAGTTGAAGCTTAATCTTGGTTAACCTTCTTTGCTCTCTAAACCTATGGATAGCGAGGTGCTTTTCATGTATCTTTCTATTTTGGAACACACGATCAGTTTAGCATTAATACGAGAAGAAGACAGGGTGCAATGTCCCATCTACTATGTGAGCAAAAGATTGCTTGAAGCTAAACTTCGTTACCCAAAGATGGAGAACCTTGTTTATGCCTTAATTATGAGTTCGAGAAAGCTAAGGTCATACTTTCATGCTCACCCCATCTACATACTAACTAACTTCCTTCTAAAGTAAGCCCTCTAAAAGTATAAGGCATCAGGTCATCTCCTCAAATAAACGATCAAACTCAGCCAGTTCGAGATAAATTTTGTTCCTAGAACTACCATCAAGGGACAAGTTGTGATTGATTTCGTAGCTGGATTTATATATCGTCCAAAAGAGACTATGTCAGAACATACTAAGAACACAACTGTGTGGAAGTTGTTCGTGGATGGTTCATCAAATGAGCAAGGATCAGGAGTAGGGTTAATGTTAATCAGCCTAGATGAGAACAAGATTCATTGCACACTTTGTTTTGGGTTTAAGGCTTCAAACAATGAGGCTAAATACAAATTATTACTCGCTGGTCTTAGGTTAGCAAGAGAAATGAAGGTCAATTTCATTGCAATCTACAGTGATTCATAGTTGGTTATTAGACAAATAAACGAGGAGTATCAAGCTCGCGATACCAAGATGGTGTCCTAGTTCACAAAGTCTCGAGGGCCGAAGTTCACCAGATCCCATGAGCACAAAACACTAATGTTGACACCTTGTCAAAGCTCACTTTAATAAAGGATGCAAACCTGCTCGATGAAATCCCTGTAGAATTCCTAGAGGCCCCAAATAGTGAAGAAAAAAAATCCGTGCTTATGCTCAATGAAAAGAAGTTATCCTGGATAGATCCTATCTATTCATACTTAAAGGATGGTGAGCTACCAACTAGAAAAAGAGAAGCCTGAAAACTGAAGTATAGTTCTACTCGATATATCCTACTCAATGACAAGCTATATCGACGAGGTTTATCAGTCCCACTACTTCGTTGTGTAAACGATGAAAAAGCTCTCTAGATTCTTAGAGAAATCCATGAGGGAGTACGCGGTAACTATTCTGGGAGGCAGTCACTAGCAACAAAAGTTGTGCTTCAAGGGTATTATTGGCTAATGATGAGAAAAGATGCGATAGACTATATGCAAAGATGTGACAAATATCAGCGTTTTCCTATTTTTAGAAAGTACTACCAACCAAGTTAACTACAATGAATTCTCTATGGCCTTTTGCAATCTGGGAAATTGGCTTGACTGGGTCAATTCCAACTAGTCGAGGAGGAGCCAACTATGTAGTGGTCATTATTGATTAATTCACTAAATGGGTAGAAGCTGAACCTCTGTCGTGTATCACCTTGAATAAGATCGTTAGATTCATCACAAAAAACATTATATACAGGTTTAGAGTTCGAAAGAAAATCGTATCAAATAATGACACGCAGTTCGAGAGTATTGAAATGAAAAAATTCTGCAAATAATAAGGTATAACGAAGAGCTTTGCCGTTGTTGTTCATCTTCAAAATAATAGTCAGGTCAAAGCAATCAACAAGATACTTAAGCAGAATCTAAAGACTAAGCTTAAAAAGCTTAAAAGGACTTGGGTCGATGAGCTCCCTAAAATACTTTGGGCTTACAAAACAACTACGATAAATAAGACTCTGTTCTGGATGACGTATGGAGTAGAAGTCACTTGAACTTGAAGTAGAAACTCAAAGAGTAGAAGCTTACAACTAAGAAATAAACCATAAGCTCCTACAAGGAAATCTAGACCTCCTGGAGGAAAAATGCGAATAGGCACAAATATCGCAACATATCAGTAGAACGTAGCTCGGTATTACAACTCACGAGTTCGATATAAATAGTTCAAAAAAGGTGACCCGGTCTAATGAAGGGTAATGTCGAATACCCAAGAATGAAGAGTTGGAGCCCTCGGCCTACATTGGGAGGGACCTTTCAAGATTGCCCAAGAGATTCTTCCATGAACATATAAACTTGCTTGAATAAATGGGCATGAGCTACCCCGCGCTTGGAATGTTGAGCACCTTAGAAAGTATTACCAATAAGTCCTATAAATTTTTCTCTTTTATCGTATCAATTCTACTCGAACAATGACAAGTTCATCCTTTAGATTTATCTAAACAAAAATTCCTTCAATAATTAGTTTCCAGTCATCTTATTACCTCGAAACTATGAGAGCATGTGTAATGAAACACAAACTTTCATGTTCTAATACTATGGTGTGATGAAAGATCGTATAAACTAGTTCATGTGATCATGTGTTAGAGTAAACACTTGTTCAAAAGATCAGGTGCTTGAATAGATCGAAGAGCTTAAGATTCAAAAACTACCATATTCGAGTTAGTCAGATCGTGATAAGTACTAGAACAAGATTAAGCTCTCAATGATGAATTGAAGGTCTTAGCCTTAAAACGAAGCAATTTTAAAACAAAATTATACCTCAGTCAAATAACTTATTTTATACTATGAAGGATAAATACTTTCTTCAAGTATATATTAAAACTAAGCTGCTCGCAATGCGAAGGGAAATACAATTTTTTTAAGTATAATGCGAGCAATGTTATAAGAAATTCGACAAAGAAAACATTCTTGAAGAACATCAGTTCAATGAAAAAATTTGACCTATTAACTTGACCCCATTATCAGCTCACAATAAATATAAACAGACAAAGAAATGATGGTTCAACACCTTCCTTCACCTTACAAGAAGAAGCAATCCAAGCAGACTGAGAAAGTAAAAAAGTTTTGCTGTACAAAATTACACCAAGAACTGGGGGAGCAATTATTATATATCAAATTCATAGATTTTGATCTCGAGATTTCTTCCATCCAAAATTCAAGTTTTCAAGATATTAGGGATTAGATTTAGAATTTAAGGGATATGATTATTCAAAAAAAGATTTTACTAGATTTTGGAGGAGATAAATACAAATTCAAATTCATATTCACTATAATTTTTTTATAATCATTTTGATATTTGAAAAGATCTCATCTATAACAGAGAACCTATCTCTACAGCCTATAAGTACAAACCTCCTGAGCAAAGAAGAAAGAAAACTGAAAGTTCTCTTGTAACTAGTATACTGAGAAAATAACACCGACTATACTGGACATAAGTATTTCGTTTGAAAGACTGAACCACTCTAAAATTCCTGTGTCTATCATTTTTCTCTCCCATTCTCTTTTTGATTTAGTTTTCTGCAAAAGCTAATAACTCCATTCTTATACCAACTTTTGGTATCAAGGGCTAGAATAAAGTAATACTAAATAACATGTTTGATTGGAAGAAATAAGTAATAATGGAATAAAACCAACATTTGGTATCAAGAACTAGAATAAAGTAATACTAAATAACATGTTTGATTGGAAGAAATAAGTAATAATGGAATGAAACAGAGAGGCTTTCTATTGTTTACTACAAAGCACCTTTCCAATCAAATGAACAATAACTCAAAACAAATGAATAAAATAAATGGATGGAAAGACCATTCTTTTCCAGAACTATATTTTTGTTGTCTGTCTTATTAGCCTTCCAACCCTTGTACTGCAAGTCTCTTCTCTCACAATCATTTTAGCTGTCTTAAATAAAATAAATTGGCTAAATAATAAATAAATTATTCAAAAAACTGCAAATGAGAAATAACGTTTTGGGTTCTATCCATGTATTGAAGTCATAACTATCAATTTATAACAATTAGATTTATAACAATTAGATTTGATTCAAGCCTAAAATAATAAATTTTTTAAAACCCCATTGTTAATGTTAAGTTAAATAAAATGGACATTCTAAAAATAAATAAAAAAATAAGGAAAGGATTCTTTTTGAAAGTCTTTATGTTAAAATTCCTTAACAGCCTCTAGCCAAATTCTTCCATTTCTTGGCATTCCTTCTCATTTCCACCCCATTTTCAGTCTCTCCCATAACCAACTCCAAACACCTCTCGATCTCTTTACTTTCAACAATTCCCTCCTCGTCACGCTACACTCTTACCCCAGTTTTCCACACCTCCTCAATCAGCTTAGAATTCGTCCTTTGATCTGACCACATAGGAAACGCCACCATGAGAACCCCAGAAGCCAAGCTCTCCAACGTCGAGTTCCACACACAATGAGTCACAAAGCACCTGAAAGACTCACTAGACAAATCCTCCAATTGAGAACACCATGGCACTATCATTCCAAGCTTCTCCAACTCTTCTCTACAACTCAGTTCATCACCACCTTTGTCGTTTTGAACTTCTTCCTCGTCGTTTTGACTCTTGTTGTGCGGTCTAAAATCCTATATGTTGGTCAATGCCAAAAAGGAAAAAGTTGACCAAGTGAACGTGTCAGGTCACATAAGTAAGATTAAGTACGACCTCCTTCGAAAGAGTTAAGTGCGACCTCCATCGCATAAGTTAGTGCAATCTCCTCCGAAAGAGTTAAGTACGACTTCCACCGTATAAGTTAGTGCGATCTCCTCTGAACGAGTTAAGTGCGACTAGAATGAAAAGGAAACTAGACTAAGCTTCGTCAAACGGGTAACCTACAAAGAGATGGAAACAAAAGTTTCTCTTTAAAGATCGACCAGTCATCTCATTTAAGTTATTACCCAGTTATATTGTTATCGAATTGTATTTTCTGATTATACAGTTACCTATTCTCACAATTGAGAAACATTGAGCTATCCTCACCTATATAAAGGGAGTTCAATGTTTCAGTATGGGATCTTTGATCTTTTATCTTTTAGATCTTTTGGGAACTTTTTAGACTCTTCTTCTTTCCAGACAACACATTGTAATTTTGAGCTCTTGGAAATCCAACCTTGAAACTTAACAGAGCTCTTGTAATTCTCCAGAAAATAGTAAAAAACAATGGACGTAGGCTCATCTTTTTTGGGGCTGAACCACTATAAAATTCTTGTCTCTTTGTTTGCTTTGATTAATTAACCATTTTCACACACAAGCCATATTTTGCAATTTTTCCAAATTTATTGTTAACAAAAACTTCGTCAACAATTGGCACTAGAAGGAGGGTTATTCCAGCAGAAAAGTTTGCCCATTCCGCTTCTTTCAACAATGGCAAACACCAGAAACACTACCAGAAACACCGGAACTAGCCGAAATCATCCCCAAAGTACCACTGCTGCACAAGCAGATCCTTCTCAGGATCAGCCTGCCGTGACCGCACCAGAAAATATTGTCCAAAGACAGGATCGCATGGAGGAAGCACTGGTGAACCTTCAGCAAATTACAAGTCAGATTAATGACTCTCTACGATGACTTGCTGAGGGACAGATGCTAACTCCACCACAGCACGAACGTCCCAGAGAACGTCCTGCTCAACAACCTAAGAGAGGAATTCAGATCCTGGAGACAGGGAACCACGACCAACCTAAAGCCCAGCAGGAGCGTCGAGGAGATTGCATCTCCAAGGGAAAAGGCAAGGTCGCAGACTTGCCTCTGGTATCTGGTACTGAAAGTTTGAGCACTGATCGTGATCGTGGACAAACTTCCCAAAGAGCAACCATCAATCGTGATTATCAAGACAACGAGCAAAAACGTCAATTGAGGAGTGTCTTTGAAAGGATCAGTAGGGAATCTCGACAGAATCCTACAGACCTGAGACAACATCTGGATCAGCGCCGTAGTCAGGAGTGATCCACATCACATCACAACGACCAAAGTCGATCTCGTCACACTGTTTCATTGGAATCCCTAAGGTCGCAGCAGACCCTAACTAACCAACCCACCTTATATCGTGACAATGATCAGAGGCCACTCCTACCACCAGTAAGAGAGAATGTCCTCCCTCTGAATGTTAATGTTCATAATCTGAGGATTGCTTTAGATGCACTTGCTAGTTGGGATGATGAGCTCGCTAATGGGTATCGTCAATCGCCATTTAGCGAGGAGGTTCGAGTTGCCACCTTACCTGCTAGATTTAGTCTTCCCACCATAAACACTTTTGATGGGAAAACTGATCCATAGGACCATATGGATCACTTCAGCGACCTGATGGAACTTCATCGTGTTAATGATCTCGCACGTTGTAGATGCTTTACTGTAACTCTCACAGGAGTGGCAAAGAAGTGGTTCCAAGGACTCAAGTCTGGTTCAATCTCGTCCTGGCAACAGCTTCAGACTGCATTCTTAAGGTAATTCCAGGCCGCAAAGAATTTTACTGTTCCACTGGTAAGTCTGTCTGCTATTCGGCAAGGCCCGGAGGAAACTCTACGATCTTACCTAAATCGTTTTACCTTAGAGTCGGCAAAGGTCAATAACCCGCCTGAGGGAGAAATTTTAACTCTAATGATGGCTGGGGTACGACCAGAAACTAAACTCTGGGAAGAGTTCCTAGAGCGAGAATGCAGAACCCTTGAAGACTTCTATCGAAGAGTTGGTCGACATCTAAGGGTGGAATCTTCACGCGAAAACCTTTATAAGATGACAAAGGGAGGAGGAAAGGATGCTGCCAAAGATGCGACTACAAACAACAACAATAATGATAATAAGTCGAACAAAAAGAGTAATGAACAATCGACTGAGAAGCAGCCCAAACAGAAAAAGCAGGAGATTCCAAGAGCTTCCATGAGGTTCAATAATTATACTAAATTGAACGCACCTATAGATCATATCTATGCGGTCACAAACTAACAGGAGCGTATCATCAACCGGAACCAATGAAAAGAGATAGAGCGAGGTGCGACCCCAAAAAGTTTTTTCGGTATCACAATGACATTGTATACGATACCAATAACTGCTTGCTCTGAAAGATGAGATTAATTAAAGAAGGGCGGCTGCGGCAGTACTCTAAACAAAATAATGAAAGGCGAGAAGAAAACTGACAGTAATCTCCAGAAATTCAACGCGAGGTGCGAACTATTTTCGGAGGACTGCACGTTGGTGGAGATTCTAAGAGAGCGCAGGCTAGGTATGCACGAGAAGCTCGACAGCAGCTGTTGACCAACGTCATGCACCTTGAACAACAACCACAAAAGCTTCAGCGAGCACTGGATATGGATATTATCTTCACTAAACAAGATGTGAGGGAGGTCCATTATCCACATAATGATGCGTTGGTCATAAAGATCAATTGTGGAAGCATGCAGTTATGGCAAGTATTGGTCGATAACGGAAGTACTGTTGACATCCTATACTACGATGCCTTTAAGAAGATGGAGTTGAATTAAAGCGACCTAAAGCCCGTCGTCACTCCACTTTACTGATTCACTGGTAACAGCATAATGCCTATAGGCATGATTGAGTTAATGGTCAACGTTGGAACCTATCCTAGGGTTTTAACGGTAATGACACAATTCTTGGTTGTAGATTGCCCCTCTGTATTCAATACTGTACTGGAAAGACCGATACTGAGGAAACTTCGAGCTATTTCTTCAATCTACCATTTCGCTATGAAATTCCCAACCCAATACGGGGTAGGCGAAGTGCGAGGAAACAAATATAATGCGCGGACTTATTATAACAACTCTTTAAAGCTCGCAGCAAAGGATGTAACACCTCGCACAATGATGGTCCAACTACAAAGAGAAGCGTCATGCGAAACGACAGTCGAAGTGTCAGGCGAAACGTCAATCGAAATGTCAAGCAAAGACCTCGACCCTCGAGAAATCGATGGAGAAGTCAAAATTGGACCCATTGAAGACTTGGAGGATTTTCCATTTGACATGACCTCCAAGATTTTAAAGATTGGAGCGAAGCTTCAGGAACCTATGCGAGCTTTATTGGTCGCTTTTCTGAAATCTAACTTGGATATCTTCGCATGGCAACATTCAAACATTGTCAGGATCGATCCGAATATCATATGTCATCGTCTTAACATAGATCTAACAAAGAAGCCTATACGGCAAAAAAGAAGAGCTATGAATCTAGGACACTACGCCGCGTTGAAAGAAGAGGTAGAAAAGTTGCTCGAAATTGGATTTATCAGGGAATTTTATTACCCGAACTGGCTTGCTAATCCGGTTTTGGTAAAGAAACCCAACGGAAAGTGGAGAACGTGCATCGATTTCACCGATCTCAACAAAGCATGCCCAAAGGATAGCTTTCCCCTTCCAAGAATCGACCAGCTTGTAGATGCGATGTCGGGGCATAAACTCTTAAGTTTCATGGACGCATATTCTAGATACAATCAAATCTCCATGTACGAGCTAGATGAGGAGCATACCTTATTTATCACTGATCGAGGATTATACTGTTACAAGAAGATGCCCTTCGGACTCATCAACGCAGGAGCAACCTACCAGCGTCTTGTCAATATGATGTTTGTAAAATAAATTGGCAAGACAATGGAGGTATATGTTGACGACATGTTGGTGAAGTCGAAGAAAGCCGAAGATCACATCAAACATTTTGATGAGATGTTCAAAATTTTCCGAAAGTATCAAATGAAGCTAAATCCCCAGAAGTGTGCATTTGGGGTAGGATCTAGAAAATTTCTGGGTTTCATGGTCAATCAGCGAGGCATTAAAGCTAACCCTCAGTAGATACAAACGTTGATTGATATGCAATCTCCTCGCAAACCCAAAGATGTGCAGAGCCTGGTAGGAAAAGTGGCCGCATTGAGTCGATTTGTATCTAGGTCGATGGATAAGTGCCAACCATTCTTTGAAGTATTGAAAGGTTCGAAGAGGTTCAAGTGGATGGAAGAATGCGAGCAGGCGTTCTTAGAATTAAAAATACACTTGGGTTCTTCTCCACTCTTGTCGAAGCCAAATCCTGGGGAAGAATTATATTTATACCTCGTTGTTTCTAATATGAGACAAGCGTTGCATTAATTCGAGAATATAAAAAGATACAACGATCAGTGTACTACGTAAGTAAAAGACTACTCGATGCTGAAACAAGATTTCCAGAGATGGAGAAATTGGCATTAGCACTCATTGTTGCATCCAGGAAACTTCGACCTTATTTACATACGCACAACATCAAAGTTTTCATAAACTTTCCATTAAAGCAGGTTCTGCAAAATCTCGAGGCTTCAGGACGACTACTTAAGTGGGCAATTGAGTTGAGTAAGTTCGACATCGATTTTCAACCCTGCACGACGATTAAAGGGCAAGCTCTCGCAGATTTCATTGCAGAATTCACATATGATGTCAATCTTCCCACAAAAGTAATCGAAAAACTTGCTACAGATTTATCCAGATTGTGGAAGCTTTACGTCGATGGATCGTCAAACGAGAGTGAAACTGGTGCAGGCTTAGTACTAATCAGTCCTGAAGGGCACAACATTCATTGTGCACTTCGCTTCAAATTTCCAGCATCAAATAATGAGGCAAAATATGAAGCACTGATAGCCGGGCTAAAGCTCGCACAAGAAATGAAGGTCGAAATGATTGAGGTATAAAGTGATTCCCAGCTGGTCATTTGTCAAGTGAACGGCGAGTATCGAGCAAGAGGAAAGAGAATGATGGCTTATTTATAGGAGGTACAAAGATTATTCTCGACATTCACTGCCTATAACATTCAATTTCTTCCTCGTATTAAGAATACTCGGGCAAATGCTCTAGCTAAACTCGCCTCAACAAAAGATGCCAAATTACTAAAGGTGGTCCCTATCGAGTTTCTTACAAAACCAAGTATTGAAGCAGAGCCCCAAATAGCTATGACGGTTGATGAAAAATCATCGTGGATAGATCCTATAATGAAGTATATACAAAATGGCGATATCCCCGAAAACAAAGACGACACAAAGCGACTTCGAATGAAAGCAGCTCCCTATGTTATCTATGACGAGAAGCTTTATCGAAGAAGTTTTAGTGCGTCGTTATTGTTATGTGTCGATGAAGAAAAAGCAGACTACATTATGAGGGAAATTCATAAAGGAATATGTGGAAATCATTCCGGGAGGCAGGCACTTGCGAATAAGATTCTAAGACAATGGAATTTTTGGCTGACCATGAAGAAGGATACGATGGAATTTACTAGAAGGTGTAACAAATGCCAATGATTTGCAACTGTTCCTAGAATGCCACATATTCCTCTCACTCCAATGACCAGTCCATGGCCATTTGCAGTATGGGGAATTGATATTATCGGAACACTTCCATTGGTGCGAGGTGGATTGAAGTATGCAATGGTCGCAGTCGATTATTTCACCAAGTGGACAGAAGTTACAGCCTTGAGTACCATTTCCGCAAAAAAGATGATAGATTTTGTTTACAAATCTATAATCTGCCGTTATAGTATACCATATACCATAATTTCTGATAATGGGAAATAATTTGACTGCGATGAGTTCCGTAACTTCTTAAACAACTTAGGCATCAAGAAGAATTTCTCCGCTGTTGTTCATCCACAAGCCAATGGACAGGTCGAAGCGATAAATAAAATACTTAAACACAATATAAAGACAAAGTTGGAAGAGTATAAAGGAGCTTGGCCAGAAGTACTCCCTGAAGTTTTATGGGCTTATCGCACCACTCAATGAACTACTACCGGATAAAGTCCATTCTCTTTAGCATACAGATATGAAGCAATGGTTCCGTTTGAAATTGGTGCGAGCTCTCTACGACGATCAACCTATGAGCAAGATCGCAACAAAACACTAATGAGAATTGAGCTCGATCTTTTAGAAGAAAGGCGCGAGTAGTCTCAGTTTCGAATCGCATCATATCAACAGCGCACTGCTCGATATTATAACTCTAAAGTCAGATGAAGAGGATTTGAAGTTGGTGACCTTGTTCTTCGGCAAGTCCTACCTAATAATAAAGAGCACGGTGCTGGAGTATTCTCTTGGGAAGGACCATATGTTATTGATGCCATCATTCGACCTGGGACATATAAGTTAGCTCGCATTGGCGGACAAAAGATCGAGCATGCTTTGAATGCAGAACAACTTCGTTATTATTATCAGTAAATTTTCATATATTTTCAACAATCATTCATCAATAAAAATATCTACTTATTCGTCATTCGTTGATTGTCATTCGTTGATCATCATTCGTTGATCGTCATTCCTTGATCGTTATTTGTTGATAGTCATTCGTTGATCGTCATTCGTCATTCATTATTCATCATTCATTATTCGTCATTCGTCATCATCAATAAGGGTGTCTCCTCATCGATCATTCGATTTGGTCCACCTTTTATAGTTTTATGGCAGTCTTCAAACACCATAAGACTCGGGGGGGCAGTGGGATCATAATATTATCTCATACTTGTTTCCTAAGGGACTATGCAAAACGTCCATTTAGAGGGGTCAGAATTTTAGATCGCTGAAATTTCTAAAATTTCTTTAAATCTTAGGATTTTCTCCTCGCTTTATGCCATAGCATGTCGTATTACGCAATTTCCCTCCTCGAATAATAAAGTAACTAAGCAAAACATTCATTGTTCGATGTGATATATTGCTGTATTACATTTTGCCATGGAACTTTTGAAAAACAGTATTGAGTTTGCATCACTCATACTTGCTGTTTTCTTAAGCAACCTAACCTATCATAACACAACTATGTTAAGAGTGTTGGATTCGAATCGCAATAGCGTACTGATCAGTCACCTAGTGATTGTAATATAATATTTTAATTATTTTGCAGGAATAAATGTCTAATAAAAAAAGCATTCATTCATTGATAAAGGCTCGCACCTGTATGTAAGCAAAGTATTAAAAAAATTAAGGGGTAAAGCCCATATTGTTCTGAAGTTAAAAAATAAAAGAACACAAAATTTTTATGCAGGCGTGCTCGCTCCACCATTTCAAGTTTTGGTAGCTTCTGCTTCCCTCCAGCTCCGGACAAGCTCGACCACGTCTTTACCAAGGATGGAAAAGTCGAAGTCCGGATACTCGCAGAAGATGTTATATATAATGGTCGACGATGCGATGTCACTAGCTTTCTCTTCGAGCTTCTTGACTTCAGTAGCCTTGAACTCTTCAATAGCCTTGTGAGCCGCCTCTGTTTTTGCCTCCTTCATGTGATCCGGATGCTCGGAGATAGTCTTTTCAAGCTCTTTAATTTTCTCTTCGAGCTTCTCTTTTTCGAGCTTTTCCTTGGCCAGATCCTCGCGTAGCTGCCAATTCTCCAGTTCGAAGGATTTTTTCTCTTCCTCGCAAGCCTTCTCCGAGTTCTCGAATGTTTGGATTATTTCTTCGAATTTTTCAGATTTTTCAATACATTCGAGGATCGGGTCATGCATCAGAATAGCAGCTACAACGGTCTGAAAATATAACACATCAATACTAGAAAAGTGCGTTGAAGAGAGAAAATAGAAGATGCTTACATTCGCCAACATCCTCATCGCAGAACCGAAGACAACCTTGGCTGATCGTCACTTCATCCTCTCCCAGCCATCTTCAGAAGTGAAGCGATCAATGAAGGCTGCGCTCATACCAGTCTTCTCCGGTAATTGGTTAAGGAGTGCAAAAAGCTCCTTGTCTTTTTCAAACTGGTTCTGTTCCGAAGAAGTGGCATTCTCCTTGGATGGATCAGGATGGCTCGCAGTTTGAGGCTGAGGAGGAGGCGAGCTTGTCGGGATATCCTCGAAGGCGACTTTTTGTTTCTTGGAAATGTCGACCTTCTCTTTCCCTTTTGACGTCGATGGAGGTGTGCTCTCGGGCGTCTTAGACTTTGCCATTGACCCCAGAGTGGAAGGCGATGCTCGTAGTCCGCTACCGATAACTATTTCTGTACAGATATGTAAGTCAGCATGCGAGGTGATATAATATGATGATAAGGAAAAAGAAAGAAAAAATAATTACCTTCTTACTATTGAGAAACTGGTGGTGATGCGGCTTCTGGAGATGATGGTTCCGAGGTTATAGGGGTGGCAGGTGATTTTCGCTTCCTAGGTTTGGAAGACGAGGCACTCTTTTCCTTCTACTTCCTTGGCTTCTTCTTCTTCGAGCTCGAGGGTCTGGTCGAACGGACGGTGGAATCAGGGAAGGTGGCTCCCCTTGGAAGCAGACCGCAAGTGACTAAGTTCTTAGAAGTCCCAAGCTTCTTCCAATCGAATTCTTCAATCGGAAGGTCGTTTATTTTATACACCCTTGCGAGTTGTTCTCTGGAAAGTCCAAGTCGTTCCCTATTATCTGCAATGACATACAAGTACGATCAGAATAATATGTTTATGCAGAAAAGGCGATAAACTGAAAGTTACCTACCAGGATTCTGAAAGAAGCCGTTATCCGTATAGTCAAAGTGGAAAAATAGATTTTTCTATTTTCCTATATTGTTGTGAACCCCGTAGATAATTTTTGTTGCTTGGTTCGATCATTTGCTCGCATAAAAGAAGCCGAAGTCTGATGGGTTTGATTTTACTTGGTAAAACCAAGCGAACTCTTCAGGAGTGGGGGTCTCTAAGCCTAGTTTATGGTAAAGTATGTACAATCCTACCATATATCTATATGTATTTGGAGTTAGTTGGAAAGGGACGACCCCATAGTAATCGACGATTGATTTTATGTATGGATGAACTAGGAGGTGGACACTGCATTTGAGAACTGCTTCAGAGAATGAGGCAATTCCGCGAGGTGGTGTATGTGGTCGATTGAACTCCATGGGAAGGCGAAGAGGGATAGCGATCTTGTAGTTGCACACAATCTTACTGAGCCTGTTTGTGGTGCAGCTCGTCTTTATATTAGTACATGACCAGTCTCCCTCTATATATTGATAACCCGTTGCGACGCAGCGGCATCTCTGATATGCCGGGGCCATTGGTCTTGAGGAAGGTCACCTATATGAGGACTACTTTGCCTAACCCTGGTTATCTCTATTTCGGGTTCTGGCTCAAGATAATCTTCGAGGTTTATGGGGCTAACACTGGGATTGGAAGATTCTCCTGAGAATGCATTCTCTTCCCTAAAATCTTCACTACTAGACATCTGAAAAGAAATATGGATGGATTTAGTCCTACGCGAGCATCAGGAATCTCAGCTATATGCGAATAGTTTTGGGGTTTCATCCTAGGATTTCATCAACAAGCTGCTCACCGAATTTTTTCTAATCGATCTACGGATTCATAAAAATTGTTCAAGCAGTTCTTTGATAATTCGTCACTCGCCTGACTATGGTTTTCAAAAAAAAAAAAAAGGGTTTCAGACCCTAAAAAAACTCTTTTACGAGTTCGTCTCTGTCAGTCATTTAAAAGAAAGTATTCGATAAACCAACGAAAGGGATCTGAATTCCCATTTCAGTCTATCCGAGTGTGGGGCAGGTTTTCATTCAGGACATTTAGGCTCTACAATTGGATTCAATTTCTAGAAATAAAATCTGTAAATGAGTTTTCTGGACAGACAGAACAATAAGAGAGAGAGGATATATACTAACCTTTCTTTGAAGACAGAGGGATCGAGATGTAGTCTGAAGGATTGCGGTGATAACTTCGTCGGAGAAGAGGTTGAAAGTTGTATGAGCTGAAGAACAAGATGACGCAGAAAGGATTGCTTTGTGAATGCTTCGGGTTTCAAGAGAAATAGAAGACGATAGGATTTTTGAAGAGGAGGCAGACTTGTTTTCGATATATATGTCTTGAGCATCGTCAAATCACAGCCGTAAATCAAGGTATTTAATTTTCAGTTCCAAAGGCCGAAGTTCACGCGGGATTTGATTTTCCGAAATTAAATCGGTATCTTTTCAAAATTTGAAACAATTCGATTTAAGACAACAGCTGGCATTATCGCTATCATTGTGTCTGTTTTTTTTTAAAAAAAAAAAAAGGGAAAAGAAGTCTCCTCGAGTTTTGCTATTCTTCTTAGAAAATGTGACATGTGGTTTCATCTGTCGGAAAAATGTGTACGTGATCTTGAAAATGTGAGATTTGAGATCTGGTGACTCTTCAAAGGTCTTAAGTCTAGGTCATGACATCGCATTTTTTAAGCTCGCACTTATAGTAGAAGGAAGCTCCATTTTGTCCTAAGGAACTAATGGAGCTGGGGGGGCAATTGTTGTGCGGTCTAAAATCCTATATGTTGGTCAATGCCAAAAAAGGAAAAGTTGACCAAGTGAGCGTGTCAGGTCGCATGAGTAAGATTAAGTGCGACCTCCTTCGAAAGAGTTAAGTGCGACCTCCACCGCATAAGTTAGTGCGACCTCCTCCAAAAGAGTTAAGTGTGACTTTTACCGCATAAGTTAGTGCGACCTCCTCCAAAAGAGTTAAGTGTGACCTCCACCGCATAAGTTAGTGCGACCTCCTCTGAATGAGTTAAGTGCGACCAGAATGAAAAGGAAACTAGACTAACCTTCGTCAAACAGGTAACCTACAAAAAAAGGGAAACAAAAGTTTCTCTTTGAAGATCGACCAGTCATCTCATTTAAGTTATTACCCAGTTATATTGTTACTCGAATTGTATTTTTTGATTATATAGTTACCCATTCTCACAATTGGGAAATATTGAGCTATCCTTACCTATATAAAGGGAGTTCAATGTTTCAGTAGGGGATCTTTGATCTTTTATCTTTTAGATCTTTTGGGAACTTTTTAGACTCTTGCTTCTTCTTTCCGGATAACACATTGTAATTTTGAGCTTTTGGAATTCCAGCCTTGAAACTTAACAGAGCTCTTATAATTCTCCAGAAAATAGTAAAAAACAGTGGACGTAGGCTCATCTTTTTTGGGGTTGAACCACTATAAAAATTCTTGTCTCTTTGTTTGCTTTGATTAATTAACCATTTTCATACACAAGTTACATTTTGTAATTTTTCCAAATTTATTGTTGACAAAACCTCCATCAACAATTCTTATTCGTGATGACCCACAAGAACGGACGGCCAAAAGACAACAACCCTCTAGCGATCTCCTCCATTTGTGGCTTTGACAAATCCAAAATACTCCCAAACGACACGTAAACAGCTGTCGTTTTCGCCTTCTAGTTCAGCAACTCCATGTACTTGTCCTTCGATCTCCGAAAAAGATCCCCACCGAACAACTTATCAGAAGGGTCTCTCTCATCCAAACAGGCCAATGGAATCAACGGTCCGATTCCGATCAACCTTAAATCACTAACGGCTCTCAATGATGGTATTTTTTTAAGTTATTTAATTATCATTTAATGACGATCTAACGACTATAATGAAGTGCATAACAAGATGTGCATCATTAATATTATTTCTCTCTCTTACTTGCTAAAATGATATATATGTATAGAGAAAAAAAAAATATACCTGCTGGATACGTATATATATTGGTTTGCTTAATCCTACTTTTCTATCTCTAGATGAATAATCTAAATCTCATTTATAGGGTCAATGTTTTCTTAAACTTTCCAAATTTGGTACATCAATAATATTTTTCTTTTATACTTTCAATTTAAACAATTTTATGATAAACTAGAGGAAGAAAATAGGAATATTTACAGCCGAAGGAACTACTAATATCCTTATCACAATGATAAGAAATACCATCTAAAAATATTATCAAAACAAACGATTGTTATCACATCACACACACGCATTTAAAATTATTTAAATATACTTAAATCTATCAAAGCCCAAAATATATCTTGATCCCACCATCTCGAGTGTTGTAGAGACGCGGGGTGATTTTGCATTTTGAAAGTCTTAGTTTTGCGGAAATGATTTATACTTTGTCTTTTTTCCTTCTTTTTTTTTTTTTTTTTTTTTTAAAATTAGATGCTTTGAAAAAGCGGGTTGAAATTGATGATGCCCGAAAGATTATGAAGGGACTGAAAATATGATAGATCAGTAGTTCCACCGAAAAGATGTTCGAATTTATTTATATCGAATAGATATAAAGTAGAATGTGCTCTATATATATTCGAAGGAATTAAGCCAAAATTTGGTGGAATGTCGTAAAAAAGTCCGGAGAAGTTGGGAATGAGTTGGATTATATTTATAATAAGGCTACAGTAAACCTAGACCATAAGATAAATGAGTTTACCAATCTGACACAAAGAAACATGACAGTCTTGGTTGGAGTATGTGAGGAGGTCGGTATATGCATTGGACATGGTAGCTATCGAAGCAAGGAAGGTACGAAAATTATTGATGGGTCTTCATCAAGATTTAGCTTGATTATATTTATTATTATTGTTCGGATTTTGTTGTACATGTGGTTAATTAATATACGACGTGTAACTTATGCTACAAATAGAATGGCGTGTTCTCTTGTTCAGTTACTTGTTCTCTCCTCCTGCACAGCAAAAGTCAACGGAAAACGAAATGGCGCTGAACGGCCACCAGAAGTACGGCTGTGGACACAAAAAAAAAAAGAATACGACATACACAAAACCAAATATCACAAAATATCGTGTATAAATATACAGTTACGAGAAATTTAAATTAATTCTACTTTTTTCATTTTAAAGATAAAAATAAAATCTATTTATTAATTGCTAATACATGTGTTCATTTCTTTCATTAAAAATGTCTATGTAATTAAGAAAAAAAAAAGATAAAGGTATATTAGTTAAAATCTAGTTAATTCCATTCTATTCCGCTGAGAACCATACATAATAATTACATTTAAAAATATGATTCCTTTGTTCTAATTAAACAAAAAAAATTATTTTTTTTTCTCTTTTCATTTTTATTCCTACATCTATTATTATTACTTTTAATTTTATTACATTCAACTAAACGCTATTCTAGTGCTTAATACTACGTGAGGTATGAATTATTAGTGATCTATTAATTATAATTAACTAATAATATAATTGAATTAATTATAATTAACTAATAATATAATTACATTTCAATGTAGCGTTGGGCATATATATTGGTGCTCCATTATGCATGCTCACTCGAAATATGATCTGTGTATATATTTTTATAGATTCGTATATACTATAGATCATGTATATATTTTTTATAGATTGGTATATACTGTAGGGAGATAGTAATGGAATATTAAATGAAGTAAAATATTTCAGAAAATAGATTACGTCCAGTACCAATTCAGGTAGCTGAAGCGTTGTTAATATAATAATAAGGAGCAATCAGATTAAGATATAAAACTATTTCTCCTACCGACTAATTTTGACATGCATGGTTTAGGCCATATAGTCAAATCTTGCCGTGATGCCACCCCATGATAGTTTTGATATAGAACGACAGAACAGAGATGGTACGTAGGCTTGAGAATATACATATATATTAGCAGGACCAACATTAATCAAACAAATAACGTGATTCTTTATCGATCATTGGATATGTTTGAAGCAATTTTTTATATTAGACATAGTTAGGGGGTGGTCATCAATCTTGTTGAGTGCTTTTTTTTTTCTTTTCTTTTTTTTTTTTTTCAAAGAATACAAACCAATCATTTTCGCTATTGTTGGATGCTTAACAAAGATAAAAGAATATACGATATGCCTATATATTTATAGGCACCAATTTAGTAGGTATTTTTTTTATTTATATATAAATATTGTTTATACACATTATTATAATAGTTGAATCAATATTAAATGATTATCCAACAAAAATTACATATACATAAATAAAATCAAATGTATCAGTGCAGACGATAGCTACTCTTAATTTTTACATTACTAATAATTATTAAATATGTATTGATTTAGACTATGTTAGTTTCATTGTTGACCTATAATTTGGACTGCAGACTACGTACACACTTCTTAATTCGTTGAAGTTATATAATTCAGTTAACTAGTATTTTTTTTTAAGGGGTGAGAGGATTGGAACTCCAAATCTCAATGTCGCCCTAATTTGTCGTTAAGGATCGAGATCTGTTATCTTATTTTACTGTTTTATTTATTGTTTCATACACTTAAAAGTAGATAATATAGCACAAAATATAATATTAATTAAACTAATTAATTTTTTTAGAAAGGTGGTTATTAAAAAAAATGTTAAAGAGTGCGGTTACTAAAAAAAAATATTAAGGTGTCTAATTTTGAATAAATGAGACAGTAAAGTGGAAAAGAAGTCAGTTCTTGTTGTTAATTATTAACCAACTATTTTTGTGACCATAATTAAAGTATTTTATTATCCTCTTTAAATGATTTTTTTTATTGAACTGATTTTACATTTATAATTGAACACTTCTTATTTTTCTTGGGAAGTATATTTTAATTTTAGTGGCAAGTTGTAACAGTATATCAAAACTATAATCCAGCAAAATACTCATACCGTACGTACACATATGCAAGGAATATATATCATCGGTTTTAACTTTCTTCGTTATTTTAAACAAACTCAAATAAAACCTAAGGAAATTAATAAATTTATGCTTAGCAATTAAACTAGTTCACCGGATTTAGAAAAGAAAATTTGAAAGCTGTTTATCCTCTCAAAATGGTAATGATCATTCTATTATCAAGTTCTACAGCCCCCATGGCTAATTGACTTCGTAATGAATCACCCTGTGGCTAGGACTGACATATAGAAGATGTTATTAATGATCATCTCTCTTTAAAAAAAAAAAATCCCTACTTTTCTTGGGTTCAAAATGTCGTAGAATCTGATGAACGTAGTAATTTCTCGATCACTCGTCGTTACTAAAGATAACACCAAATTCAAATAACTATTCAAACGTTTTTACAATTGCCTAGCTATTTTAGCTGGTGTTTTATGTTGGGATCGAACAAAGCTCTGTGCTGTCTAGACATGAGAAAGTTTATGAATTTGTAAGGCTCAAGACTCTTTCTCTTAAACTTTTAAAGTTGGAACCCTAACTCCTAATATTGTATATAAATTCTTGGGTCAATTATAGTAATAACTCATAAACTATCATTTTATACATGAATTTTCAACTTACTAAGTAGACTACTCTGAATTATGTAATTATTACAGTAATAATATTTTTATCACAAACTATTAATTTTTTAGCAAAAAACAGTCACGTACGAAAACGTATGGATAGGTATTGTTTACTTGTGGGAGTCGGAATCTCATTCTAAGTATAAGTACCAAACTATATATTTTGCATATAACTTATTTAACAATTTTTGACAAAGTGACTCTTACTGCAATAATTGTATAGTTATTAGTAGTCTACTGTGCGAATTAAAAGTTAAGATTCTTGTTCTGACTATTGTCATCAAACTGTGTACTTTATAAATAGCTCATTTCTATTGAAAGATTAACAATTTGTAACAAAATGAACATCAATGCAACAACTACTATATAAGTTCCAAAGTTCATAGTTCCACTATATATGTTCAAAGTTTAGGAGATAAAGTGGTGGGTATAATGCATGAACTATTAATGTAATTAACTAAATTCTTTAGAAGCTAGCTCCGTCAATTTGCAGGATAAAACTAAAATACACACCACTGAGTAGGGTGGCATAGTGGTGAGAAACTTTTTCAATCGACATACACATAAAGTAAATGTGGGATTAAGTTCCTGGCGCCCATTACTTGAACATCTTGCAGCTCTCCTATCCCTTTGGTGAGGTTAGGATGGCTAGCTCCATTGACCAATTGGATAAAGTCATTACAAGAAAATCAATTTTTCCTGACAGACTAAGATTAGCTCATCGGGGAAAGTGACATTTACCGATAGTTTAACCAAATTTTGTTGGCAAATGATGGCCGAAAAAATCAACTTTTGGGACCTTTATACCGACGGACTACTCGTAGGTATATATTCAATATACTGATGCATGATTAACTTTTCGTCGGTAAAAAGTATGTGGAAAAAAATCTATATTTTTTCCCGCGAATATTAATTTTTGGGCGCCAGTATTTTTTTACATCAAAAAAGTCATTTTATAAAAATATATTTACCAATGAGTTTGTGTTATCTGTCAGTGAAAGTCTTCCTTTAAAGTTAAAACACGGTCATTTGTATATAGTCATATTTTTTAAAAAATATTCACCACTAGAAAATATTGATCCGTAGGTAAATCACTACAAGAAAGCAGACTTTCATCGACGGGCTATGTAAAACTCGTCGGAAAAATGTATATGTGCCGACGCGTTGGGCTGAAACTCGTTGGTAAAAGTTGTCCAAAAAATCCAATTATGGGCACTCTATGCCGATAGATAATTTATTTTCCGTCGGTAAAAGGATATTGAAAAATACGTGGGTCATCTTACTGCGAAAAGAATTAATATTTGACGCTTATTATTTTTTTAATCCAAAATTACAGAATTTTTAAGGTACCTTTGTCGAAAGAGAGTCTTTATTCCATCGAGAAAAGCTAATAAAATAATTAATAAAAAGAATTTATAACAAAACCCTATTCCTCTCTTTCCCTTAATCTCAATTCAACCGCAATCCCTTTTTTTCCTCTTTATCTCATCGCTCATAGCTAATAAAACAATTAATAAAAAAATTTTACAACAAAATCTTATTCTCCTCTTTCCCTTAATTTCAATTCAGCCGCAATCCCTTTTTTTTCCCCTCTCTCTCTCTCACGCCACTCCTTTCTTTCTCTTCCACCAATCTTCCCTCACCGTCACTCCATCCTTACTGATCCTCTCTCTTCCGTCGCCCTCTCTCTTTTGCTCTCGGTTCCTCTCTCTTTTGCTTGGTCTCAGTTTGTTTTGCTTGGTCTTTTGAGCTCGTGGTCTCCTTTTCTAAGTGATCTTGTGGTTTGAAAGATAAGTACTTCTGAAACTGATTTTGTGTATTTATTTATTTTTTAATTTTATGATTTGTGATCATTTTGTGATATTCTTGTGTGATATATATCTTGGAACTAATTTTTGATATGGTTACCGATCAGGTGATATTCTTGTGTTATCTTGTTGTGATACTTTTAGTTTTTGTTTGGTTAATAATGGTTATAAGCCCTCTTCTGTACAATTATTTGGAAGTAATTTCCTTTGGCCTTATTCTTACCCACTACCATGTATGTGAAATTTGAAAATAATAACGTGACAATACTACTGACTATAGATTAATAATCTTTTCTTCTTCATCCGTTAAACCGCTTGGGACAAAATACACACACAGATAGATATATATATATATATATATATATATATATATATATTCTAAAAATTAAAACCATGTATGTATGTGGTCCTTGTGATGAATTTTTCTTCAGTCTCTTAATTAATTCTATGTCTTTTAGGTTTGAATATTCTCGCTGCATAAAATTTTATAATATATATAAGGCCATATGCTAACTTCAGCTTGAAGCACAGGGCAATTAGGGGGCTTAATTCTACAGTTATATAAAATTATTGAGCATCTCTAATAGGCATGCTATAACCAATGTTAATACTAAATTTCAGTATTTGGTCTATAAAAAAGTCTCTTCAATGGCATGCTATATATAATATACTCTTTTAGCAATACTTTATTATTTAAATTTCCTCTGTTACGAAAACTGCCTAATGGATGTCGTCGTGTGGTTCATCAATATACCGCTGGCAAGTTTTGCCAAAGAAGAGTGCATCGGTGTGTCATTTTGAGGGATTGTCACTGCTTTTAGCTAGTCTTGGATTAGCTTAATAAGGTAGGGTTTCCAGTTACTCATTTGGTTGTGCATTTTCATATATAAAGTCTCGTGATAATTAAATTTTTAATTATATTTTGATATGTATATCAATATGCCCTGAAAATGTGACCACCAATTTAGCATATACATTGTTGAAAATCTGGTTTGTGATCACGAGATATGTTCTAGAAATTGTAATATTAGTTATTGATGACTCTTAATATGCTTGATTAGAACTTCGATTTGGTACTCCACTTATATGATTATTTTTGTGAAAATGACTAAATAAAATGAATATGGAACTGATGTGCAATATATTTTAGCATATGAGACTGATAGAATGGCCATGGGCTATATACTTTAGAATGATTCTAGAATCTTGTGCCAAGTTACGCCTTTTTGGGTACTATTTTTTTGTTTATTTACGCAGGCATATGAGCCAAACTTTATGAATGAGTCCTATCTTAGCGGATTTTGTTGCATGATTATATAAATGAAAAGTATTATAGTTATTGTATATTTTCTTATAATTCTATTCTTATATATGACATTATTGAACTGTTAGCATCACCAAGTTTTTTTAATTAATTGAGTAGAAATATATAGGTTTATAAAGTCAGCGATGCATCATTTAATAAAACCAATGAGGTGAGTAATCATAAATTCTACTAAACATAGTTTTGCTCGTTTACCTAATGTTGGGACTTTTGGATCTTATTTGCCAAATACTGTATGTTGGTTCTTGAAAATAAGGCCTTTTTATGCTACCCTAAACTTTGAATTACAGTACATTGAAGTTTGAATTCATTTCAAGTCAGCCTAAATATATTTGATTCGATTTACCATCTTAAGTAGCCCATTTAGTTTTTAGATATGCCCATGTTCATAATAGTGTCTCTTCGTTGAGCATATTGGACCCTTAATTGAGAAAATATTTATGTATTACACGGAAAAAAAAAAATGATCATGATATATGTCCAATTTGGGGTTTCGGGTTTGGATGAATTTCAGATCATGTCCAAGGCTTTAGTGACTAGATCTAGGTGGCAGAAAGGGTTGAGAGAACTCCCTCGGTTGAAAAGTATAGGAGGACAGAGGGCTGCCAGTATGGGACAAGTCGCTGAGACCATCACTACCTTGAAGCAGCAGTTAGCTGAGAAGGATGCAAAGCACGCACGGTCGATCGACGAGACTCAACGACAAATGGCCGAAAAGGAAGCAGAGAATCGCCAGCTCGAGGAGACTCAACGACAACTCAACGAGCAAAACCGAATACTTTAAACATAGATTGCAAAGCTCGGCATCGAGATGCCACCGCCTCTACCTCCAGAAATGTAGACGTTTTTTTATTTTATAATATGTTCTAATTTTAGATATAATTTGTATATTTTCTTTATTTAATAAAATTTGTGTTAAGATATCTTCTTCCAAATTTTAATATATTAGTTAACCAAATTAATTATTAATTATTAATTAATAAATAATTATAACAATCAATTAGATAAACTTTTTTTAACAAATTAATAAAATTTTTGGGTAAAGGATTATTTATATTTAACGAAAATACATTCATCGGCGGGTTTTGTCATCAGTAAAAGTATTTTTATTTTTAAAAATATTTTCTAGATATTTTCACTGACGCATTTTGTCGTCGGAAAATATATTGTACGTTTTTAAATTATTTCTTTAATAACTTTCACCGACGCATAAATACGTCGGTAATTATTTAACTTTTACCGACGCATTTATTCGTTGGTGAAAGTTAAATAGATTTCGAATTTGGTCATATTTTCATCGACGGAAAACTTTCGCCGACAAAATTAAATTTCCGTCGAAAAATGACATTTAGCTACGGTCTTATACCGACAATAGTGACTGACGAGGAATTGTATCGGCAATTGTCAAATACCTTTCGTTGACGTTTTTTTGTTAATTTTTCTGACAAAAAAATGCGTCGATAAAAATTATGTTTCTTGAGTTTACCGTTTAGGGCTCTACAAATATTCGTGTTTGTGATCACTCTTTTTATTTATTTAACTTTATCTGAAAAAAAAAAAACCTGAAGTACACTGCCTTGCTCGAGTTAAAGTTGAAACGAGCTTTAAATACTTTCTAAGTAAGAATACATTATTTACGTGTGCATTGTCATCATGCTTGCCTTAATATACGCCTTCGCCTAATTGGTTTCTCAAGTCAATTTCTTTATTTAATATCGTCATTTTCCCTTTTTTTTCTCTTCAATTAATCAACTGGTCAATGGTCTTTTTCAACAAACTAATTGAAAAAAAAATTGCCAACAATAACCAAATAAAATAATCAACCATAAATAATAATTCTCATTAATACAAGGACTTCGTCTTTGAAATGGGTCTATGAGAAAAAATGACCTAAGAAAACCAGCCTCCCCGAGAACTAATGCCGTGCCAAATAGTTGGGAGTGTATTATAGTACATTTCACGGAAAATGGAAACGAAAGAGATTATCGATATGGATTTGAGTATATTAGGATTTTGTTTTGTTTAATTTCATATCAATATAGAAACCAATTTACGATCACAAAATTAATTTCATCATTTAATTCGCTCGTTTCAATGCATTTAATTATTGGGATTTTAATTACTGGGATTGAAAGCCAAAAAACAAAATTACTTTCCGCACTATAATGTGGGATATAGTCATATTCGTACGTATCCTTGTCCAAATATCTTTCAGCGCACTGTTTATTGTCCTTATCAAAGTTTTCGGCCGTTTTAAAGAGCCACGACTAGGTGGATCCACTAATATTCTGCCTTAATTTTCAGGACATGTCTCTGATCTCCGATTCGCCCATTTCGTGGAGTTCACTGACAATTATGTCTTCTCTTTTTCTCTGCTGCGTAACATATATATATATATATATATAGAGATAATTGGTTCAATCCCTTGAATTTGTCTTTTTTTTTTAGAGAGAGAGAGAGAGTGAGATAATTGGTTCAATCCCTTGAATTTGTCTTTTTTAAAAATTCACATTGAAATAAGTATGCTACTGTCTAGCTAATCGTGGCCTATGTATGTAAATTTGGAAGATCAGGATTCAAATATTAATAAAATGTGTGTTATTTTTTAAAAAATTTGTATCAAATGATAGTCATTAATTAATTCTCATTTTATATAAAAAAAAATACACTACCAGGCAGCGGACTAGTATTCATTGTAGCAAAAATTAGTATTATATATAAGGTTCTTAAGTATATTTTTTTTATCAATTTATAAATATATTATTTTAGTCAGTAGATAATTTGAGTAGTTAAAAAATAATAATAATAAATAAATATTATTTAATAATTTTTTCCACTTTTATTATAAAAAAACGTGATGAATTTTAATTGTATAAAATAATATTTATAAATATGTTAAAAATATATATACTATATTATACCCCTATAAATTATGACCCTATATATATTTATACACATGGGAACCACACTAGCCTCTCTATCTAGACGATCTATATGTAGCAAATTGGGACCATATCAACATACAATTATCATTCTTTATGTAGTTTCTTTAGTTGGTGTGTGTGGTTGAACGTAATATTGGAGATTTTGACCACTTTTGCTTGATCAATTTAAACATAATATTGTCATATATCGGTGGACCAGATCAATCCGATCTTGTTGCAAACGTTATATGTTTTGTCTCCTAAGCTAATTGGTATAGCTCCGTAAAAGTGTACCTAATTCTCA
The DNA here is from genome assembly GCA_002914805.1 of Parasponia andersonii. Classification (NCBI taxonomy): domain Eukaryota; kingdom Viridiplantae; phylum Streptophyta; class Magnoliopsida; order Rosales; family Cannabaceae; genus Trema; species Trema andersonii. The sequence continues at coordinate 1,288,756 of JXTB01000044.1, forward strand.
ATCCTTTTACGGTAGAATTTGTATTTTTCACTAATATGCACAAAAGTTAATAATTACACAGATAAGCCATGCCATGGCAACTGTTGAATATCCATATTCCCAATGCGTTGGCTCACCACTGCTCAAAATTTTTCCTTAATAAAAAAAAGTTAAAAGTTGGGAAAATGAAATCTGGTTATGAGAACACGTTCATCCCTACTAATTATTGAGATGCTTTATTTTCCGAGTCTCCTATGTATTGAGTGGCTTTCATATTGATAAATAAGTTGTCACTTGATAACATCCTGACGATAGGACAGAAAACAAAGTGCACTAGTGGATATATCAAAACCTTTACAATACAGTCGATGCTGTTAAAGTTTGTAAAATAAATTATGACGTCATAGTGATGGTAAATCACACGCAATCTTGTCTTATTGAATTTTAATTAACTAGTTTATTTTGTTTCTTAGCTAAATATCTGTGTAATGAATAGTCATCAAATTGACAGAGTATAATGAATCCTAATTTTCTTTTCGGTCTAATTTTAGTTTCTCAATTCATATCTAATCAATAATGTCAACAATATTTGGAATTTAAATAAAATTAAAAAATTAATTAAAATTCCAAAATCAATAAATTAATTAAATAAATTGATTTAATAGTTTTATAGTTCAAAATTTTAAATGACGCGACGTTGATTCATTGAATTGAATTACTAAAATTAGACAAAGTTAACAATTTTTCTGTATAAAACACATTTTAAACCTGGATTATAAACCATATTTAAAAATGGATGAAAATGGTGAAACGAAACCTCCAATGGTTCTTCTGTCTAACAGCGAAAGCGATTCATGTTAAGAAATAAGGTCAAGCATCAATATCTCTCACCTTAATTTCGGCTCTTATGATCGAATACCACACCAAGGATTCACCAAATAACTTTGAATTTATCAAAAAAATAAAACAGTAGTGTTCGCTCTACCTTTACCTATGTAATGATCAAAGCAGAGACTAAAGGAACTTATATTACACAAAAAAAAAAAAAGTTTTTTTTTTCATCTTTTTTGAAAGGAAAAAAAAAAAAGAAAAAAGAAAAAAGGAAGGTATCCCTAGATTGTATTTTACCATAAATATTATCTGACGGAATAATGAGATACTGAAAAGTGAATGAAGATTATGGGAAAGAATTATAACATTCTGTAGTCTGCATGTACTTTGGTCTTATTCGTCTTTTAATTGTTCAACTGGGGGGGTGGGGATTGAATACGTGCAAATGGACGATAGAACATTACGTTATGTAAAGACGAAGTTACCACTCAAATGTACAATGACATAATTACGTGTGGTACGTAGTTTTGAGGACCAAAAGTAGTTGTTCATTGTTAATCATAGAATTTATGAGTACTTCTGAGTTGATTTTTGTTGTTAGCTAAGTTAATTATAACCTTCAAAATATTCCACCTTTTCGTTTAATCAGATACCTCATGCTAGGACGAACGATCATTGGTCAATTTTATAATTGTTATGTTGTCGCATGTGTATGTTTGATTTAGAAAAAGAGCATAAACTAGCGATTAAAATGTAGAAATGAAAAGTAGTGAATTGATACATTTTGAAAGGTATATTCAATTTGATCTTATTAGCTGCAAGAGGAAAATGAAATTAAAATATACTCAATCAAATTAATTAAGCAGAGAGTATTATTAATTTCTTAACCATATCTTTGCTCCAACAACTTTGGTTCATATGACCCAAATCTTAGCTATCAATTAGCAGTTCACCTCAAATGGTTTGCTGGGAAAACGATACCTGATTTTGGTAGATAATCCTTATCAAGATTATGTCATTTCATTTAAATGCTTTGATTTTTCTTTTTTCAAATCTGGGCTAGTATTTTTTTTTTTTTACCCAAAAATGTTGTCGGTGGACTATGCATGTCAGTAATTATATGTATCTATCTAAGCAAACAAAAGACAACTGATGAAGTAATGAAACAAAATCTTTCGAGTCAAACGTAGATAACTGGCCTGGTAACATGGAATAATATATGTGAGAATGTAGCTTATCTACGAAAACCTCATAAAGGTCCTACTTTTGATAAATTAAAACATCAAAAATAAGTCTTGCAAAGTAGGCATAGCTAGAAAAATTTTAGGACTCGTTTGATTCCCAATTCTTAATCACTGATTTGAAATTTTGATTTAAAAACGATTGTTTAAATGATTTGGTTTGAAACCACCAAGGAGAGGAGAAAAAAAAAACATCAGAAATCGCAGGCATATTTGGCATGACTTTTAAATATTTTTTAAAATATTTAGATGAATTGTTAGAAATTTTTTTTAATAAAATATAAACCCACTAACATTTTCAGAAATATCTTCTTAAGTTTTTACTTTAGAAAATAAAAAGTATCCCAAACGATCAAGCATTTCTAAGATTCCTCTTAGTTATTACTTATTGCCCAAAATTTTCACTAAAACAAATAGTTGAATTAGGAAACTGAGAAGGAAGTTTTATCATTTTCACTTTTTACCAAAAAAAAAATGATTTGGTTTAACAACTAATTTTGGAACGATTTAACTATGAGCAAGTGAAATAAAGTATTAGTTTTTCACAATTTTATATGTCTTTATTTTGACATATTAGAAACTCCGGCTTGACGAGATCTAGTGAATAAAAAGCAAATATTTCACATTGATTACAATTTTTTGTTCTTTTTTCAAGACAATATTGATTACTAATGATATAAATTATCCATGTCAAAATATCAAATTGAATAATTTTCGTTTTCAAAAGTAGTAAAATAAATTACGCCTCAAGATATAATTACAAGATCTAATAATGTGGTATTCCCAATTTGAAATAAAACTATTAATTAACATACCAAAAATAATCTCCTAAAAAAATACTAAAAATAAAAATTAAGAAGATATCAGTAATAATATCCCCTTATATACGTTTTTTTTAAAATGCCCAACTTGCACACTTGGGCTGATTTAATTTAATTGGACAACCCCCTGAGCAGCAGAGAGGACCACCCTACAAACAACTCTTATATAAACCCCAAAATTATCTCTAACACAAACCAGCAACCATTCTAGTTGCACGTTATTAAATTTCTATCACAAAAGAATACATACATATCTTCATCACAAATAGAATCCAAAAAAATAATAATAATAAATAAATAAAAAGAGAATATGGATTCTTTGGCTGAAGCCCTCCAACCAGTACCCATGACAGTCTTCTTGATCATCATCCCTCTCTTCTTATTGGGCCTAATCTTCCGGTTCCGGCGAAGGCGGCTCCCTTTCCCTCCCGGCCCAAAAGGGCTGCCCATAGTGGGAAACATGTCGATGATGGACCAGCTAACGCACCGGGGACTCGCCAAGCTGGCCGACCAGTACGGCGGCGTTCTGCACCTCAAAATGGGGTACCAACACATGGTGGCCATCTCCTCTCCCGATGCGGCCCGCCAGGTCCTTCAGGTCCACGACAACATCTTTTCCAACCGCCCCGCCACCATAGCCATAAGCTACCTCACCTACGACCGCGCTGACATGGCCTTCGCCCACTACGGACCCTTTTGGCGCCAGATGAGGAAGCTCTGCGTCATGAAGCTCTTCAGCCGAAAACGGGCCGAGTCCTGGGAGTCCGTACGCGACGAGGTCGACAAGACGGTACGGACGGTGGCTAGGAACACCGGCACGGCGGTCAACGTCGGGGAGCTGGTGTTCAAGTTGACTATGGACATCACGTACAGGGCGGCGTTTGGGACGAGCGAGCAGGAGAAGCAGGACGAGTTCATAAGGATTCTCCAGGAGTTTTCTAAGCTCTTTGGCGCCTTTAATATTGCTGACTTCATTCCTTGGCTCACTTGGGTTGACCCTCAAGGCCTAACCAGTAGGCTCGCTAAGGCCCGCCAGGCTCTCGATGGGTTCATCGATAAGATTATCGATGAACACATGGATAAACGGGCCAGAACTAATCGAGTCGTCGACGATGTCGATGCTGACATGGTCGATGATTTGCTGGCCTTTTACAGTGACGAAGCAAAAGTCAACGAGTCTTCTGAAGACCTTCAGAACTCGATTAGACTCACTAGGGACAACATCAAAGCCATCATCATGGTAATTAATTAAGAAAAAAATTCTGAGGGTTTCAGAAATATTCACGTAATAAATGTTTTCATATCATATCATATATTTTTGTGACGAATATACTCTTCTCATTTTATTTTGTTTTTGCTGTGAAAATGATGTGACAGGACGTTATGTTCGGTGGTACCGAGACGGTGGCGTCGGCGATAGAGTGGGCCATGGCGGAGCTAATGAGGAGCCCGGAAGATTTAAAGAAGGTCCAACAAGAGATAGCAGATGTAGTGGGCTTGGGCCGGAGAATGGAAGATTCTGATTTCGAGAAGCTCACTTACTTGAAATGTTCACTCAAGGAGACACTGAGGCTGCACCCACCGATTCCGCTGCTCCTCCACGAGACAGCCGAGGATGCTGAGGTGGCAGGCTATTACGTCCCCAAAAAGTCACGCGTGATGGTAAACGCGTGGAAGATTGGCCGTGACAAGAACTCGTGGGTCGACCCGGATTCGTTTAAGCCATCCAGGTTCCTAAAAGATGGTGTGCCCGACTTTAAAGGGAGTAACTTCGAGTTTATTCCATTCGGGTCGGGTCGGAGGTCGTGCCCCGGGATGCAGCTTGGGCTCTACGCGCTTGAGCTGGCGGTGGGCCACCTTCTCCACTGCTTCACGTGGGAGTTGCCAGATGGGATGAAGCCGAGTGAACTCGACATGAATGATATTTTTGGACTCACCGCTCCAAGGGCGAGTCGACTCGTTGCCGTACCGAGTAAGCGTGTGGTGTGTCCTATTTAATCGAAGACTAAGAACCAAAGTGTGAATTTATGTGAAATGGGCGGCACAGGTGAATTTTATGTTTTATTTCTTTTCTCTCTTTTGAATCATAATTTCTTTTATTTAAAAAAATTGAGAAAATTAGGATGAGAAAGGAAAAAAATTAATAATAATAACTGAAAAGAGACAAATAGAGATAAAAAAAAAAAGTGAAGAGGAAGTTGAATGAATTTCTTTGTGTATAAGAGTACCTCTCTGTCTCATTTGTCTTATGTATAAACTTTGTATTTTTATTTTTATTTTTTTACCCTTTATTTGATAAAACAACTCGAAGAAAGTTGAACCATTGATATATACAAAATGTTATTGGAGTTGGATGAAAAAGAAAATTGTTGTTATTCATGAGCGCGATCTTTGTTCTTGATTTTTTTTTTGTGTTTCACTTTTGTTCCTTCATGAGAATGATCTACAATATTTGTCTCGTTATACGTGTGTGTATATATATATAGTTGCTAATTTAATAGGTATTTTTTTTTTATCTATGAGTAGGTATTTCTTTTTAACCGTTGGATCATCATCTAATAATGATCAATAACTATAATGAAATACATGAAAAGACGTGAATTTATTTTTCTTTTATTTTTTATAATAAAAAAATATGCGTACTAAATTTTCATTAGCCAAATTGATACCTATACATAGATAAAAAAAAAATACTTACTAGATTGGTGCCCTATATATATATATATTATTATTAGGCATCCCAAATTTCTTGCCCCACAATTAATTTTTTTTTTTTCAATTGGGAATTCTTTATTTATGTTGATTTCTCCTGATAGCAATGTGCTAATATCCATCTTTCATCAATAGTTCCAACGTATATTAATTCATATAGACAAACAGGGCCACATAAATATCTATCTCTATATATAAATATATTATAAGTTATTGGAACGTTTATATGAGGTTATAAATCGATTTAGTAAGCTAAAAAATAATATAGCTGGTAGATATTTTCTCTCTCATATTTTGTCATTCTGATAATCGTTACGTTGTGATACTTCCCAATCACACTCTCCAAAATTTTAAATGTTTCTTTCTCCTTTAAATTTTTTAAATGAATTCTTAAATACAAGAATACATATTTGGTTCGATCATTCGTAAGTGTTGATGGAGGTTTTATCAACAATAAATTTAGAAAAAATTTAGAGATGTGGCTTGTGCGAATTGAATTAATAATCAAAACAAATAAAGAGAGAGGATTTTATAGTGGTTCAGCCCCGAAAAAGATGCCTACGTCCACTGTTTTTTCACTATTTTATGAAGAATTACGAACACTCAAAGTTACAATGTTTCGTCTGGAAATTAGAAAAACTGAAAAGTAATTAGAATACTTAAAACTTCATCCCTCTTCGGAACATTGAGTCCCATTTATATAGGTAAAGGTAACCCTATGTCCCTATGATCCTAATTGTATAAACGGGTAACTATACAATCGGGTAACATAAATTAAGTAACAACATAATTGGATAACCACTCAAAACGGATAACTAGTTGATCATAAATATGAGACTTATATTTCCCTTTCCTTGTAGGTTTCCTATTTGACATAGCATATACTTGTTTCCCTTTTCTTTCAGAAGAGGTCGCCCACCACCTATACAGAGAAGGTCACACATACTTATACAAAAAATACTACACGGAGAAGATCGCATATAACCTGTGAAAGAAGTCGTACATAACCATCACGGAAGAAGTCGAACTTAACCCTTATGTGACCTTAGGATTTTAGACCGCACAACAATAAGTATCACCACTTGAGTTCAAAAAGAAACATACAAAAGTTATAAAAGAGTCAAGTTTGTCGACTGGTGTTGAAAGCACCAACTATTTATTTTATTTAGATATATGTTACTTCGTTCTTCCCTCGCGGGATTTGCCTTTATAACGCCATTTGAATTCTGCACTTATTTTAGTAAGTTTGGTGAGAATATGGTAACGACGGTCCAAAATTAGAGTAGTTTCTCGAGCACAAATTGTTTGATACAACCTTTCAAGAAAAAAAAAATTGTTTGATACAAAAATATTTAGATAGGGAACCATTTATAAGTTGGGGGTATTAATTAATTAATTAGTCATGTCAAAATAAACCTTGTTCATGATTTTTAAATGACAAGTTTATTGATCCTAATCATCGATCTGATAGAAACGTTACAAAGTGAAAAAGATCGACGCACTTATGGGGCAAATTATCACTAATAAAAATAATTTAAAGTTAAGAATACGGTATTTAAGATTGAAGCACAGTGTAACTAGTGGTGGATGTTGCCTGTTGTGCTTTCCTAGTTAGCCAAGTTAGACAGGTGTCTGGCCAATTCAATTAATATTCCTTGTACAATTTCGTGTGCTCGTTTGAAAAAATTGAGAGAGAGAGAGAGAGAGTTGCAGGGTTTGGAATTTGTAGGTGGTGGAGAAAGACGTAAAGCCTTCCACGTTATCTTTTCAATTAAATAATGATGTAATAACCAAAGAGTGGGCAATACAATATGATTTTATCAGCTTAGATGGACCATTCAGAATTTCTCTCTTTTATCTTCAACTAAAAACAATTAAATTACATTGGTGATTTCTTGTTTTATTTGTTTTTTATTTTTTCTTTACCTTTGACTTCAATCTTTTAATTATTTGAGATATGATTCTCACTTTGAATTATGGTATGGGTATTTAAAAAAAAAATATTATTACTTTTATATTTTATATTTTGACATTTTGTTCAAATTATACTTTTTATTTTGGTTATTATTAACATTGACTTTAGATTTGAAATCTGTTACAAATTTATACCTAACACTAATTTAGAACAGTTAATTTACCAAGTTGTTGTTTAAAAAATTAAAAATAAACCATATAAAAACTGATCCAAAAATAAATTTATTAAATCATTTTGATAAATTAACTGCTCTAAATTAATATCAAAGTATAAATTTGTAATAAATATTAAATCTAAGAATATTAAATCTAAGAGTTAATATTAATAATAACTAAAACATAAAATATAAACCGAACAAATGACAAAATACAGAATATAAAAATGATAACATACCTTAAAAAAATTTCTTTAAGTCCATAAAATTTTTCTTTTTAAATAATTGTTATTTAGAAAATAGGAAATATTGTTTGATCCGTACGATCTACACTTTTGCTGTGTTGGGGTTTGTGTTTTGGAAACTGCTGATAGAAATTAGGACCCACTTTAATTAATTTCTATGAACTGGTCGGTTTTTTTTTTTTTTCGGAATTAGGACCCACTTTAATGAGTTTCATGATCCAAATTTCCAATGGCATTAGAATAGTTGAGGACAAACAAGTAAGGATTTGGCAATATCCAATATTTCAACAAATGCTAATTTAATAATGGAGACAATGATTTGTCGGTTTTTTCTTTTTCAAAAGAGGAAAGTCTACTGGCATTTAAAGTTTTGGTCTCTTTTCACATCTAAGCGCAAACTGTACACATTCACATCATATGATACTTCTAGATTTAAGCCTTAAAAGGGGGGGACTTTGTGCCTCAATTTTTAGATGCCTTTCCCTTCTAAGAATTCAATTTTCAAACGGTTTTTTAATATCTAATGCCTCACCTTCAAAACTTGACATTTTCAACCTACTCGAGATAGAAATTAATAAAAAAAAAAACCCCTTCTTTCTCGGGAGAGAAAGTAGCTGTGTGGATTGTTTTATCTATGCGAGTGATTTCTAGTCGGCTCTTTTGGTGCATATCCCCGTAGGGTTTATCCAGCCTTAAGTCATGGAGCTTGAAGAGATTTCCAAGCACTGTGGAAAGTTAAACTTGGATGATTCTGATGGACTGTTAGTGCGCATGAAAAGATCTATTTATTCGAACGGCAAAAAACGCATGGATCTCTGTCTCACTGATAAAGTCCTTGGAAATAAGGTGGCTAACTAGGACTGCTTAGAGGAATGCTCAAAGCCACCTGGAGGATTCCTCAATCTTTCAGTATTGAGCAACTCAAACTAAACAACATTTTTATGTTTCACTTTGGTTCAATGGAAGCTAACTGAAGAGTTTTAGCTATTAGGAATCTGATCGACTCAGATTCACCATTTCCAGAATTTTTATTTAAAGAAATGTCAGAATAATAGAGAAATAATAACAGATAATAGAAACTAATTTCACAACACAAGAATTTAAGTGAAAAACTCACAAATCAGGAGAAAAACTACTATCTCTCAGAAAAGAATTTCAGTATACGAAAAGATTCTATTATCATATAGATTTCCCTCTTTTCTACCCAATGACCCCAATATACCTAAGCATTTTCTCACAAATATTCTTTCATTCACACCTTACACTGCCACTCTTTGAAACATCCACTTTCATAAAGAAATTCTACTCTTTTTGAAAGGAGAAACAAAGAAAAAAGAAATATTTTATTAAAAGAGATAACTTGAAATGCTTCCAATTTTTGGGATGAAGAAAATAAAAATGAGGCCTCTATTTATAAGCCTTGAAAGATAGTGAGAACACTATCTTTTATTATTGCTATTACGGCTGCCTCTTTTTTACTATTGTTATTACGGTTGCCCTTTTTTCACTATTGCTATTACAGCTGCCCTTTTTACTATTACTATTATGGCTGTCCACACATTCACACACATCAACAATCTCCCACTTGAAGACTTGATTTCAATCACATCTTCACATACATCTTATCCCATAGCTTATGTTACTATCATTGTCTTTACTAACAATCATACTCCACCATATGAGTATGCCACTTAAAATTGACGAATTCTAAGATTTTTATCTCAACTTAAGTCAAAAAAACTTTGCTGATAATTATGATACTGACTCCCACGTTTGGCTTCTCCAGGAATCCATCAACCATCGACATCATTCAACACACGCCTTACATCAATGCTAAACCAATGCTTGTGTGCAAACTTACTGCCACTAATTATGACAGATCCTCTTTCCTAGCATCTTTAAAGATAAGTGTCATGCCATGAGGATGCACATATCATGATTAAAGGAAAAGATCATCGTCTCCATCATATGAGACAATATTAGTAAC
>JXTB01000044.1:1301889-1331612 GCA_002914805.1 Parasponia andersonii
CTCTTAAATAGAAAGGGAGAAGCTTGCTCGGCTGTACAAAGATGGACGAGTTGAAGAATCTCTTACACAAATTCGAGTTTTGGAAAAAGGAGATCGAGGTTCTTTTGTTTCGGGAGGAGAAGTACTGGTAGCAACGGTCTCGACCAGACTAGCACACTTTCATTCGAAGCCCTCTAACCGTCAACTTAAGAATTCTATTACTTGTCTAGATGACAAGTATGGTATTTGGAGAAGTGACGATGCTGACCTGCTTGCAGTAATTGTAGATTATTTTGGAGACGTCTTTCTAAGTAATAACCCATCAAATGAAGACTTAGAAGCAGCTACTTGCCATATAACATCACATCTTAGTTATGATGATATTGCAATCCTAGACTGACTCTTTATAGACGATGAAGTGCACCGAGCTCTTTTCTCAATGGGTCTGACCAAAGTACCAAGATCGAACAGTTCTCATGCCATTTTTTATCAGAAATTTTAGGCAGAGATAGGCCCTATAGTGACCAGGGCTTGCTTAGGAGTTCTGAATAATGGTAATTCGGTGAGGGCAGTGAATGCTACAAATGTGGTCTTAATTCCCAAAAAGAAATCCTCTGAGACTGTTGCAGATTAATGCCCCATCAGTTTATGAAATGTGGTGTACAAGCTAGTAACGAAGGCCATTGCCAATCAGTTGAAACTTATACTGCCAGAACTAATTTCATAGAATCAGAGTACTTTTGTTCCAGGACGACTCAAATCTGATAACATAATTGCCTCTTTTGAGCTTCCCCATTCCATGCGAAGGAAGAGTAATGGGCGCAAAGGATTTATAGCTCTTAAACTTGATATAAGTAAAGCTTATGATAGAGTGGAATGGATCGGTGTGCAAAGAGTTATGGAATGCATGGGCTTCCCTTCTCGGTGGATCGCTTTGGTGTATGATTGTATTTCGACATCGAGATTTGCTTGCTACCTAAATGGAGTTCCTCAGGGTAGCGTGATTCCACCCAGGGGGATTAGACAAGATCGTTCCTTTTCACCCTATCTCTTACTTCTCTGTGTAGAAGCTTTTTCATCTCTTATCAGATTCGTAGAGGAAGATAATTCATTGCTAGGTATGCAATGCTCTCGTTTGGGACCACAAGTGACCCACCTCCTCTTTGCAAATGACTCCATAATTTTTTTCTCGGGCTAACCTGGCTGATAGTAGAGCTATCCGCGACATTTTGGAGACTTACGAGAAAGCTTCGAGGCAGAAAATTAATTTTGACAAATCTTCAATCACTTTTAGTCCCAATGTATCTTACCAGGATCAAGAAAGTATTAGGCTACATCTGAGGATCCATGGATGTAACTCACATGATTCCTATTTGGGTCTTCCCATTGTGATTGGTAGAGGGAAGAAACGTGTCTTTGCTACCATTAGAGATAAGGTTTGGAAAAGTGTTCAGAGATAGAGGCATGGTTTAGTGTCGATAGGCGGTCGAGAAGTTTTAATAAAGTTTATCTTTTAGGCAATCCCTAGCTACGTAATGTTCATTTTTAAGCTCCCAATTTCCCTCCGTGAAGATCTAAAGTCTATTATCTTGCTATTTTGGTGGGGCTCTTCGAATGGTGAAGATCTAATTTCCTTCTGTTGGAATTATATTTGCCAGCCAAATAATCGAGGTGGTTTAGGCTTTCAAGACCTTCAAATGTTTAATCAATCATTGGTGGCGAAACAAGCTTGGAGATTAATTTGATCCCCGCAATCCCTGGTTGGGTATATCTTAAAAGGTAAATACTTCAATGATAGACATTTCCTCAAAGTTGATAACAAAAACAGTTCTTCTTATTTATGGAAAACCATACTTTCGAGAAAGGCTTTAATTCAGAAAGGTTTTCGGTGGTGAATTGGGAAAGGGGGAGCTGTTCGGGTTTTTAATGTCCCCTGGATCCCAAGACCCTACTTTTTTCGTCCTATTACGAGTGCACATAACACTGCGCTTCATGTTAAATATCTGATTTCTCACCCTGGCTAATGGAATGAAAAATCTATTGAAGATAATTTGTGCCCTATAGACAGAGAGACCATTCAATCAATCTATTCCCCTTAGTGTTTCAAACATGGAGGACAAGATTATATGGCATTTTGACACCGAAGGGGAATTTATAGTTAAGTCGGGGTATAAACTCTTGCTTTATGAGAAGATTAATTCCGAGGGAGATTGCTCTACATTGAAATCATGGTGGAATATACTGTGGTGTCTCCGCATACCTCCGAAGATTCGCCTGTTCAACTAGCGGGTGTTCCATGGAGCTCTTCCTTTGACTACTAAGCTTCTTGGTAGAAAAGTTCGAGTCAGCTCAGAATGTTCTCGATGTGATCTTACCGAAACCATGGACTACACCCTCTTCAATTGTACCATTGCTAGAAAAGTTTGGAGGCATAATGACTTTTGGAAATAGCTTAGGTGAGACTCTTTTAAATGTTTACCAGAATATCTCAATTAAGGACTTTGAGAAATGTTGTGTTCTCCTTCGGTGTATTTGGTTGGATCGAAACCATCACCTTCATAGTGGTGCATCCCGCCTAGTTGAGAGTATAGTGGCTATTGTAGACGAGTGAGTATCATGCCATTACTAGCATATTGGACGTTCATACGAAGCTTACTTCAAGTGAGGTGCCAAAATAAATGCCTCTTTCCCGTGGCATGATCAAGCTCAACTCAGATGCTTCTATTAGAACTTAGCGTGATGATGTTGGAATTGGAGTGGTCTTCCGAGATCATTTGGGCTTAGTTTTAGCAGCTTGTACTAGGCGGCTATCTGGAAAATTCTCAATGGAGGTCGCTGAGCTCCTTGCTTTCCGTACTGGCCTTCTTCTAGCTTGGAAGTGGAAAATCCCAATCTCCGTGGTTGAAAGTGATGCCTTGAAAGTGATCCAATGCTTTAATTCCAACAATAGATTAAGAGCTAATGACCTTATTTATATTTATGTTAAGTCCTTACTTAGTTTGATTAATTGTGGTTCTTATCAGTTTATTCCACGTGCTAGAAATAAAATAAAGTGACTCATCTTTTGGCAAATAGGACTTTTTCAGTGCCTAAGTTGATTGTTTTCCTTTTTTTTATTTCGTCTGCTGTAATTCACGATTTGAGTTAATGCAATTCCACCTTTGGTTCCAAAAAAAAAAAAAAAAAGAAAGAAGCTGTTATGGTGGTGAATATGAGCCACAAATAGCATCACTTATTTTCAGAAAAGATATTTTATCGTTGGCTTGAGTAAGACAGATGAGTTCCGTTTAACTTCGTTAGTTTGTAGCCTTTCTACAATTATTTTATTTATTTATTTATTTATTTCCTCCAATGAAAACACCAGACCAAAAAAAAAGTAAGATACGAATGGTTATAGATTTTTTGAGGCAAGCCTCATCTCCAAGGGATCAAATATTAAGATCCCTCTCCATATAAGTGAGAAGAAGGAAAAATCTAACCACATCTAATATAAAACTTATGCTGATTTCAATCACTGCCTTTTTGATACATTATAGACTTTTAACTTTGTAAATGTCTTCTGACCTCCGGGGGGAAAAAAAAAAAAAAAACCTTTGTAAATGTCTTCGCAACATTCACTGCCTTTGTGATACTTTTTCGACTTTTTAACTTTGTAACTATCTTCAAAATCTAGGCCTAGTTTCCTACACGTGATCAGAATTGAAGAGCATACTTAGGATGGTGTAAAACATATAGGAAATGGGATATGGTGTTGACTTGTATTGTCCCCGGCTCGTGCGAGAAAGAACCTGCTAATAGGTGTAGAATGGCTCAAACACGAAGCATAAAATACGAAGGGGAAATGATAGACCTAACTAGGAGATATTTTGACTATCGGGGGGAAAAAAGAAAAAAAAAAGAAAGAAAAAAGAAAGCCCTTGGAGATATTTGGGTCAAAGGATGAACGTTTCAGGCTTTTCCCTTTTTTCTTTTCTTTTTCTGTTTGACTTTTTAAGATTGTGATAATTTTAGGAACGGATAGTCCCTATATTTATGCATAAAGACCATAAATTTATAAATCTAACAAGCAAAGTGCCCTGAGATAAGGAGGCCACACCGTTGGCATAGCAGCCCAAACTACATTAACCTCAAGCCCAACCTGGCCCACCTCACAGCAGACTCTCGGAAGGCCGTCCTAGCGAAAGCCCAGCTCATTGCCGTCCACTGACCACGGTGTCCAAATCCATACAAAGATGGGTGGGTGACTAAGACTATGGCGGCTAACAGTCATGAACATCCATAGTCTAATTTCTTATTCTTTGTACCAAAAATATAATTGTTGCAATTACACGAAAAAGCACCATTAACAAAAATCTTATGGTACTAAAACTAAAGTAATGCTTCCTTTTTACCAGAGGAGGCCAAAAATGCCACCGAAGACCATCCTTGCTGTATATCATTAATAAGTCGGAATAGTCCATTAAAGAACAATCATAGCAGAAGTACACCCCATAATGAGGTAAAATAATTGCAGGGGGAAAAGAAAATACAGAAATTCGTATTAAATTCCCGGAGAAGGGGAAATAACTTTTATCTATTTGGAAATTCTTCTTCGAGTCTCAACTAACATAACAGCTTCGTTCATTTTCTTTAGCAGCTTTTTCATTGATTGTCAAGCATACAAGACGGAAAGAATGAGCATCTCTAAAAGGCTCCAATGTTTAATGTCACATTATACAGGATGTTTACATCAAAATGCGGAGTACAGCAAGACCCACAGCAGAAATAGAAACAAGAGTACCTATGCAGTATTTTATAACATCATATTTGGCTGCTTCCAACTGGGCCCTTAAAGCATGAATTTCCTGATAATTAAGGAGAGACCAGCAATTAGAGGTGAAACTTATTAAGGGATATCAATTAAAACACTTAGCTCCTAGTTCCTACCCGGTCAAGTTTGTTAGTAAGGTTAGTGGTTTCAGCGTTCTGATTTGCGAGTTCTTCCCTTATCCTCCTGCGCTTGTAAACCACAATGGCGCATTAGTGCAAGGTGAAGATATCGAGAAAAAACGGAGTGACAAAGATATAACGTTCATAGAAAATTTAAATACTGCATTTTACTTCCTCACCCCCTTTCAAGATTCAAGTCGAGTCGCTGCCCTGCAGTAACTTTGTCAATTTCATACCTGCATCAAAAATCAATGTCACTAAAACATGAAATTCATAATAGAGAAAATAAATGTTCATACTGCATCAGACACACAATTTCAATTGCAATTCCACAAAACAGACCTCAGTTCACTGCGCATCTTCTCTATATCATTCCGCAGTTTCTCAGTCTCATGTTGCAATAATGAAAAATGGTGACCCTGCATTTTTGTTTAAATATTTGAATGTATGAAGTATGGCAACTAGTGTAGGCAAGCATAAAGAAAATCCTTTGTGAGAACTCATATAAATACATAGTTAGCGAGGGATTGAGCAAAAGAGAGTATTTTGTGAGAACCACCTTCAAGTTAACTTATTAATAGACACGCGGGATCATTTGATTAGTCCAAAGTTGTAATCATTTAAAACAGAAAATTTCACAAAACCAGATACCCAGAAGATCGTATGCCCATAAAAAAATTCTTGTGCGATAAACTTCAAGGACTAGAGAGTCTAATAACTTCATTTGAGAAAAATGAAAAATGATTAAAACAAACAACAAACAAAGGCCAAGTAATATGAATAGCTAGTTAATACCTGTGAGCTTTGAACTTCGGATTTGAATTTGGACAAATTGGAATCTTGAATCATTTCAATCTACCAACACAAAATATACATCCAAGCAGCGAAAAATTTCAGATAACAGGAAAGGAAAGTTTACTAGGATGTACTTCTCAATCAATATAGCTCATACCAACAAACATCTTCGTAGACGAAGATAATGAAACCATATACATGAGTCGTTACACATAAGAACACAAATTTGCAAACACAAATGCTTACTTTCTGCATTTCTCCCTTGGAAACAAACGAGTGAGACACGTTTTCCAAGCTGTCGTTCAATACTTCAGTTATGGCAGCCGTTATCGCCTCGGCTTGCTGCGAGGGCACACCTTGTCCCTCTAATCTCCTGACCTAAGACACAATGCAGAATGTCAATTCCGTTAGATACACCGTTAGAGCGAAAGAACAAGCTCTACAATTTCAACTTCTTTCCTTCACACAGTTATACAAATGGTGTTGAAAACCAAAACCAACCTTTCGATGATGCAAAAAAATATATCAACTAAACTCCGGAAATTGAACAAAAGGGCACATTTAGTAATCCGTAATGAAAAGAATCGTAATGGGAAAAGTTACCAACCAAGGCTAAGGTATCGACGAGAAAAAGGCGCTTTCCATTAGATTTGACGAGCTGAGAAACGAGTCTACAATCCAAATATCTAAACCTTAGAGGTGGAGATAAAGCTTGAGAAGCAGCATAAGCTCCAAATCCATTCCCGGAATTGATTCCTAATGGCAACAGTACCCGCTTACATGCCGCAGCAGCGGCCATTTCGATTTCCTCTCGGCTAATATCCAAAACCTATCCTTCGAAAGAGCTACTAATATCTGAGTCGCGTAAATAATCGTTCATGTAAATCAAAATCATACAAAAATAATAGTTTGCATTCTAGACATGAACAACACATTTTCTCGGGAACCAAACGGAAAGTAAATGAAAAACCGTACAGAAAAAAGCAAGCGAGTCTAGGGATCGTACCTCTTATCGAGAGAAACCTTTTCAAGGAATAGGAATAGGAATAGGAATATAAAAATCTGGAATAGGAGGAGGATTGATTGAGGTTGCGCTTAAATGGGAGAATGATTCTGATTCTGGGCCTGTAATTATCGGAATCGCTAGCTTTGCTTGACCCAATTGGAAAAGAAGAGAGAGAAGCAAGCACCGCCTTTGCTTCTCAAGTTCCTTCAAATTGGGTCTCTTCTATGTATGCCGCACGCAACGTGATTGTTTTCCCGAAAACTATTTTTAAATATAATTTTTCCGAAACTTCCTCGCTTCTCAGCCGTTATTAGTATGCATGTTCTTGTAAATAAATAATAAGCAGCGGGTAGGGTTGAATTAGGAAATCAACTTAACTTTTTTCAATTTGATAATAAGTACGATTATGATATGATATCTCCAGGGGTTTTTAGCTGTTTCTAATTTGTAAATACTCGATATTAGGCTGTAGGGAAAGAATTATTGAATAATAATTGTTTCGAGAAATGAATTGATTAATTCCCTCATTCATTTGTAAGCTATACTATGTATCGTATAAAGTAACATATCATGGTCTATCACGTAATGGGTCAGAAATAGGGAATTTCGAAGATTTAGTTAAGTTGGGTAGGAGTCAGAATCTTGGTCTATCATATACAGCTCAAGAGGCCAGTTGTATGATCTCCCTCTCTCTCTCTCTCTCTCTCTCTCTCTCTCTCTCTCTTTTAAACTCGTTTGTATCGTTTTAACTAGTACAGACAACCAGGTTCTTCGAACTAGTGACGTGTGCTGGGAAAAATCGGAGTACGCAAATATAATCAGCATTTCGCACATCAATAAACTGTGTACATAACTGACAACTTACTTCTGTATGTGTGTGTATGACGTGAAATAAAAGAACAAACGTCGCAAAGTTAATGGCACCAACAGCAACAAAGCTAGCTAAAGCCTGCCTCAGAGATTAGATCATTTCAGCCGTTTTTTACATGGTCACAGAACAACGTCATCTTTTTCTTTCATTTGATACAGATCTTCACTCTATTCTGTGAGTTCTTTACGATTTAAGAGTCGTATATAGTTGGAAACTGAATGATATATTTGAATGAAAACATGGACTCGAATACGCCTGAATCAGCTGAAAACTCCACCATGGGCGGAAGCTACACATTCAATCAAAAGCTATACAAGCAAGAGATCAATAAGTAGTAAGTGGAGTGGACAAGAAAAGAACACGATCTACTGTATGCATTTCGTTCCCCGGAAAACAGGATAGTAGGTATCCAGTTCAAGAAGCTCAAGGATTTGTTGAGTAGCCCATAGATACGAAGAGTGGCCTTCAATGAGATCGGTTACATCAACCTGCAATGTTCATATAGATAGATCACTGGAGGAAATCCCCAATAAGATCGTGTCAAAGAGAGAGGAAGTATCTTACATTCTCAATTCCTGGGACGTCAATTGGTTGAATTCCAGCTAATCCTTGAGTGAGCAAACTGTTTCGCGATGAAAGAATCAGAAAAAAACTAAGGTTCTCCAACATAGTAAAACGGTAAGCCAATTTTATTTGTAATTTGAGGTTCAGATTGCCCAAGCCGTTGATCACTTGTTTTCTAGGTAGGAATGAAGTTGGCTAGACTCCACCCCACTAAAAAGTTGGGTCTTACCACCAAAAACAGGATCCTAGGACCAAATATAGAGAAATATCAGCCTTAGTCCAATGAGGACCTGGCCATGTCATTCAGAGCTTATCTACCATAAATCATACATTCTACATATGAGTCTATCGTTCTTCCCCAAAGAATCATTATTGTCATGCATACCTAGCACGGAAAGCAACTCCAAGCGTCCAATCGTTTGTAGAGTAAGCATTCACGAATCGTCCAGCCACCATCTGCAATGAGCAGGAGTCAGAAAAGACAATTTAAAGACGTAGAAATATTATGTAAAGAGAGTTTGGCATTGAAAAACAGTTGCACCCTCAAAAACCACAGTGAAGAAAGGAAAAACAGAACACCTTTCTAGCAGCTCCCCAGTTCTCATCTTTAATTGGAATGGGTGCTCCAAGTAGAACAACTCTTTCTACTAATTCAGCTGCAAAAATCATTAAATTGGGGTCATTATATCAGCTGAGATGCTTCAAAGAGGGAAAGGTAATCATTACCATTCTTTTCAGTTTCAGCCAAAAACTGGAGACACTTGAAAATAACTCGTGCTCCAAGCGAGTAACCTACAAGTGTCACAGGCCTGAAAGATTCATGGAAAGCCAAAAGTGGAAATTAAATAGAATGAATTTGGAAAGGCGCTGGCAATTTCAATCAAGTTATGACTTGTGAACCTGTTCCCGTGAAATCCTTTTAATAACACTTCAGCAAGCAACCTTCCTGCTTTGTCCGATCTAGAAAATGTCAAAGTTCTAGTAATCTAGACAGGAAATAGAAACTTAAAACACATATTTCTAACATTACTCTAAGAAGCCTAAAAGACGTACTTTGGGAGGTTTAAAACACCATCAGCTATGGTTCATTCAGAATTTATGTAGGCTGGTAAAATGATCCAATGAATTCCATCATAAATAATAAATAATTAGTGTCCATCACAAAGAACAAATACGTTTATCGGGGCAAGAAGTTGACTGATAAAAATTAGGATTTAAATTTAATTTAGTCGTGAAAATACTAGCACCAATTTTCA
This sequence comes from Parasponia andersonii, assembly GCA_002914805.1. Classification (NCBI taxonomy): domain Eukaryota; kingdom Viridiplantae; phylum Streptophyta; class Magnoliopsida; order Rosales; family Cannabaceae; genus Trema; species Trema andersonii. The sequence goes on from JXTB01000044.1 coordinate 1,311,290, forward strand.
CAATTCAGTTTGATAAAAGAGCTGAAATTAAGCCATAGCTGAAGCCTAACCCCTAAAATTAGTCTACAAGCAGCCCTCAGATTCAAATTTTGGTATTTGCTAAATCATAGGTGAAGAAATAAAAATTGGCAGTCACTAGCTGTAACCAAAATCAACATAAGCCCTCACTTTGGATGCCTCTAATGGGAGATACGAAAGCTTTCCCACCCAACCACAAAACTTCAATGCAATATATAAGAACCAGAGTGGAAGGAGTCGTATTCTACCCTTCATCTAATACAAATTCAACTGTCACACAAGAAAGAAAGTGTTAACCTGTCAACGGCTATTGTCCACGTGCTATCTATGAAATCAGTAGCTGCAAGTAACGTTGCTGGCCAAGCCAGTGCAGCAACAAGTGTACTTAACACAGTCAACATTGCACCTTGTTTCATCAATTCCATTGATATTCCTACAAGAAGCAGCAGCTATGTTATCATCATACTATATGCCATACAACAAATAACAGCCATGAGGTTTAGAACATTTACTTGATGTGAGCCAATCCTGAATTGCAGTGCTGACTGCAATTAGATTCTTAGACTCCCACTGCAGCGCATACCTGAAGAATTGTTACAATGATAAGAGAGATGTAACTTGCAGCTCCATTTTTTGTAGACCATGTGCAATCAAAGTTTTAAATTTGTGAAAGAAATAGTGATATGAGAACCAGGGCAAATAAAAGAAACACACAACACAAATGAAATATACTGGTATGCTTCTCAAAAAAACAACGGTAGCAATTGTGTCAGAACAGATCTACTGATTCTTTGATTCCAGTTCCCTCCATGTCATACTTTTATACAAGAAGATTACCCTGACAAAATTTCAAGAGTCTATAAGCCCTAACAAGCAATCTGAAGTTGGTAGCAAATTAGCAATGCACAATGATGGTGAGGCTTATTCTGGTTGTTAACCACATTAACATTTGATGTTGATGTCAGTAGTTCAAATACCCATATATTTGATCTTTAAAAAAAAAATCCTATTTGATGAATCGTTATAATTGTAAAAGATCCTATTCTAAGCCAGTGGGCAAGAACCCACCTATTACAGGTCAATGAAAATTGTATTTCGCTAAAGAAACCACACATTAGAGAAAGTCATTGAAAAGCTCTACGAAGAATTGACAACCAAAAAAACTCCAACCACAAAAGGAACGCAAGTGTAATAGGAAAAGACGTTACAAGGAACATGAAGTAAAGAACGAAGAGATGTGCTGAACACAAACTAACTAGAAACATGCCACTCTATCAAGTTAGGGAGGAACATAGAGAGTTATTCTGGTTTTCTCAGTTTAATTATTATGCAAAGACAGAAGGCCAAAATAATAATAATAATAATAATAATTGTCTCTTCTCTGAAACCCAACTGTATATCTGATCTCCCAATTTTTGAATTCCCCACAAACAGTTCAGATTTCTTGGGCCAAACCATATGAAATTTGATATGAGGACTCTGCACTTCATAGAAAGTAAAAAGCTTATACCTTTCCAAGTTGTCACTCTGTACTTCCCAAGGCCTGACAAAATCTTCCTCATTGAAAACAAATCCTGAGACCATGATCTCAACTGCTAACCTCTGGTGGATAAGAAATTAAAATTTGGATCAATCAGTTGTTTGGATACAAAAAATGTCAACCTTAAAGAAAAAAATTTCCAAAACCCCCCCACTTACCCTCCACAACACACACACACAAATACACAAAACAGAAAGAAAATACAGCTCCGAAAACTCACGCCTTGATTATGATTTTCTCCTACAACTCTGAATTCGAATTCATCAACACTCCCAGTTCTCCTAGCCATTTTGCTCCCTGTAAGTCCAGCTCCAGCAGCTATGTTTAAAAAAAGCATGCAAAAAAAGTCAAATAGACTTCACAAATTTGATTTCTCAACAAACTAGAGTCTATTCAAGTAGACCAGTGTAAGGACACGAACATCTATTCTAACTATCATTTTGGGTTTGTCATTTTGGCTCAGCATGTTCTATTCGATACGGCGACTTGGTATTCTAAAGAAACAGGGAAATCAGAAGCAAGACAATGATACGGATCTCTTTTTGTGATTCATTACTTAAGCACAGAAAAATACACCCTCGGAATTCCATCAAAAAGGACCATCTTCACTTTATTACATTATCATTTGAGCGGTACAAAGACCTCTAGAGCTAAACATAATGAGTTAGACACAAGCTCTGCTGAGAGGATCGATTGGATGCTGTAAATAACTAACATAGCTATCAAGCAAAATGAGCATTCACACAAGCCAAAAGAGGGGGGGGGAAAAAAAAAAAACGCACACACACGCACACACAAACACAAAAAGAGAAAACCCCATTTAAAAAGGAGATGACAAGATTGAGATAGAGAGATTAAAAGCCATAGAAGTGAGATCAACTACTCACCTCCAAATGATGCAGCAACAGCAACAGATCCTGCAACAGTTCCTGCAGCACTAGCAGCTGCAGCAAATCCGCTTGCCCCTATTACTGGTATCAGAGTGCCCAATGTTGGAGCTAGAGCACTAAGTCCTGCAGCTATGGCTGGGGCAGCTAATCCTATTAAATAAAATTGCACCGAACAGAGTCATAACTAGTCAAGCCACGAGAAAATTATTTCAAATGGAATTTTATAGTTCTCCAAAACAATATAAAAAGATGTAGCCATCCCATACCTCCAGTAATTGCCATCAAAGTTCCACCAGTTAATGCAGCTGCACCAATAATGCCACCACGCTTCCACTTGGCCCATTTGCTTTTCGATGACTGGGGTTCTTCATTTGACTCTTCCTTTTTTTCAGCCAAAGCCATTGCAGAGCAAGCAACCATGGTCTCGATAGCTTCCTGCTCAGAGAAAATAACCCTTATCAAAAAACTAATATAAAGCATGAAGTTAAACTGTTAGAGAATGGTAATAACTTTAGCATGCTTTCAACTGAAAAGAAATAACTATAACTGATGGTTGACAAAACATGCACGTTAGCAATGCCAATTGGACCATAAGGGTGAACAACGCACATAACATAAGGCTGAACAACGCGTATAACATAAATGCAGAAGACAGGGAATGTATGGATGAATGTGAAATTCTATTCTGAGTTCTCAGTTACAAACATGACAAACCAAGATGATATGTAAAGCATTATAACTCATACAAACTCAGCATTGCATAAAAACCTATAGTAACACTTAGAAACAAAACCTTAAGTAACAACATAGTAATAACAGGTTCAAAGTACAAACCATCTTTATCCATTGGACATCAAGCCAAGTCGCCAGCAATCGCAGAGTAACACGATGCCGGGCATCATATCCCTTTCTTTTACGGGTACACTTCTTATTGTCTGCGTGCGTATCCGCCAGACAAGCTGTGAGAAGCTCATAAAGAACAGTCACTTTCCTCTGATAACCAAGCACTACCTCTTCAATGGGCTTCTCATCAACTTTAGAGCCAGACCCATCAAGTCCATCTTCAATGGCCAAATTATTTTCATCAGTACTCTTCTGAACTTCAGATTTTATACCAGCTGCATCCATGTTTGATTGCACCTCAGCTGTAGAACATTTCTCCCTCCACTCATTTTCATATTCACGCCGCTTTTCCTTCTTAGACTCGGAAACTTCCAAAGTTTTTTCCATGCTACGCGCCATGGCATCAACAGCTCTTGATAGAGCAAGTTCTTGATCTGAATTCTCGCCATTTTCCTCTTCCGCTAGCAGCCTCAAAAACTGTAACAACGCCAAAAAAGTGAACCCCCAAATGAATTAATACATTACAAATTACAAAACTACGAAACCCATAAACCCCAGAAAAAACCAAATTAAAAAGAAAGAACATACTGCTCCAACATGATGTTTAGCTGGAGAAGATCCAGCAGTTTCCTCAAGTCCAGACCATGCCACTGACTCAATTCCTAAAAACCTATTCATTCAATAATTAATGCTAGGGTTTCAAAATTGAAGAGAATTAAGAAAATTCAAATCAATTATATGAGTTCCTCTGCCCAAATTACAGAAAAATCAAAATCGAAATAATCAAAATCCGATTAGAGAAGAAGAAGAAGAAGAAGAGTAAGACGAACCTGAATACAGGGCGGAGAAGGCCAGAGATTTCGTGGACCCAGAGATCAGGATCGTCGGCGACCGAGTCGCTACCGCCGCTGCTACTACTGGTCCGATCATCGGACGGTGGTTCGTCGTCAGGGAACAAGCCCAATGGACGGCTCCGATTGATCTGCGCCTGGTGAAGAGCGAGAGCGAAGAGAGCTCCCGCGGCATACCTCTGCGTCGCCGTCAAAAACGACGCCATTGTATTCGTCGTCGTCGCCATGACTTGAAATTTAGCAGTTTTTTTCCGCGCGAAAATAGATTTCGGAAGAATTAAAATTAAAAAAAAGAAAAATCTCTATGCATAAAACTCAAAATTGCCCGAATGTATTTAGCAGGAAAAAAAAAAAAAAAAAAAAGAGAAAATTGAACTTTGTTATTATTATTATGATGTTAATTTGACATCTGGCTTAAACGGTGTCGTTTACTGGCCTATGACAAAACTTGGTAAGTTTTGTTGCTAACAATAACGTGTCACGCATAAACAAGACACGTGTCACACTTAGATTTAATTGATTTAAATATTACACGCAAAGCGGCTTTCATTGCCCGAGGAGCCATTTGCTCCACCGTGATGCCGCCAATTAAAGCTTGAGTGCCAAGAAAGATGAAACCAAAGGCGAGTATTGAAGGGTCAAAAACTGTGCACTAGCTCTTTTATATGCGTATTAATATTGTGGACAACAATTTATAAATAAGTACATGAATATATTTATCAAAAGACATGCTAAAACCTTCGAGCAAAATAATGATATGCTAAACCGATAAAGATGGATCTACAACAAAAAAGAAACGGAGAATTATGCTATAAGGTACATAATAACATCTCATCCAATTTTCATGTGTTCTTTTTCTCAGACGTAGACACATCAACTTAAAGATAACAAAATTTTATATTTTATATTTTGTAACTGATATAATTGAAAGGTGTGTCAAAAAGTAATTGAGTAGAGAAAGAAATAGACAAAACAATCCACTTCCGAAGGCATTTTTGAGGTTCAAATTATTATTATTATTTCAAGAAATAATTTGAAAAATATGTCAAATTGTTACGGACTTACTATACGCTAAATAAGTAATATAATAATGAGTTGAGTATTATCTTTCTAGGATTAATTACTAAATTGATTTTAAAATCTAAATGTCAAACAATAATTTCAAGAAATGAGTAATAAGAATTTGTAATAAAATAGTAAAAACTAAAAGATGCTAACATAAATATAAATATTAAACAGAAAATAACACAATCAATCAATTGATTGTAAATCAGTAGTGAGTTTAAGTTGAAATTATTGAATCCTCCTCAATTGCATTTCTGGGTACAAATGCTGCAACAATACTATGGCAAATTCACTCCTGATAATCGAAAGTTTGTACATAATAATTTTTCGAACTTATATCAATTTTATGGGTTATGCACAGTAATAATATATTCCTATACCATTACGAATTTAAAATTCTATTAAAAAAATACTTGAAACATACATCATTCAAGCTAGATCCAGCTAAAATTAACCTTTTTCAGAATTAATCCTAATTTATTTATCCTATATATTGGTAGTCAAACAATAATATGAATTAACAATTCAGCTCACTTGAATGAACAAAAGAAAATTTCCATAAACATTAAAATAGCATTTAAGAAATCATTACAACATTAGATTCATCATAATCCTAGTTAAGTAAAACTTAGCTCATATTTTGGAGTTCAAAAATCAATAAATCATAATAACCCATTGAGTAAAGAGAAATATAAGAAAAAAAAAAAGAAATTAAATACAAAGGAGATTGAAAGAAGTAAAAAAGATCTAGCTAGATGATGATTATTTGTGCTCTCTTTTGCTAGTACTCTCTCCTTCTTAGTCATTTTCTTCTTTGTACCGTTCTTTTTTTCCTTACTTTTTCCGTATTTTTCTCCGCTCAGCCGCCACTTCCCTTTTTACAGTACACTAACATACGTGTCAGCCAAATAAAAGAGTAAGGACCACTTTAGCTTCATTTTCCCTAGCTTGCATTTAATATTAGCTGTCATCGTTAGTTGTGCACAAAAGATGACAAGTAGAAAAAAAAAAATCTGCTACTCAGTTATGCTCTAGAGCTACTACAGTAAAATTCATTCCAACTTTTGGTTATAATTCAATTTTTCTTCTAAAGAGTTACCATTTAGAATTCTACAAATCTTAAATCCAGAGTTTAGAAATTTAGAGAAATAAAATAGATATTAACTAAGCTAGATCTTAAACACCAAAAGTGAAAAGGGCTAAAATAAAGCAAAGAAAGACATCTAAACTCGATAATTTATTTCTTCAAAATAACTATTCTAAAACTAAAGACACACCAAATAACTTTATTTTCATAGAGTTATCGGCATGCTAATTTGACTTTGTGGAGTACAAATTTGAACTCAAAACCCTCCTCCGTATTGAGGAGAAGAAATATGGTTACAAGTTACAAATAGGATAAGCAGGTGACACCAATATATCTGACTTTGAACCCTTATATTAATTTGCAGTTTAATGTGTAAACATGTCATTGATAAATCACACCATCCTTCGTAGTAGTTTTTTCACCCTCCTGTGACTTTACTCTAGTATTTTATCACGTTTATTTTTTCACTTCTGTAATATTCTCCACATCTACTGAAAATTCTTGCACAATGAAAAGAGTGCCTTAAGCTCTTGCATGCATCAATAGCAGCTATTACCTGCTTCATTTGCACATTATAGAAATTAGAAATGAATTCAAGAGTCCACCACAACATGAAGCTATGGACCCGCTAAGCTATCCAAAAAAAATACATATTCGTACTATGCCACATGACTGACTGCTACTTTTACAGTTAAAATTACAGCACTGGTAAGAACAATCTTCCCTACAACAAATAATGATAATACAGAACAAATGTATCTAATTGGTGCCGTGTCTAACCCAAAATCATGGGTGCCAATAGCTACATGATGCACCTTTCTTGCAGAACCCGCTTTCGTTGAATTTACAAACTCGCTGCCCTTTAGGGGGTGGCCTGAACTGAACTCCTCCGTTGCCACCACCAAAAAATGGCTGCCTGTTCCAGGCATGCCTATTCCTACTAAAACCTGAATCCCTACCATGGAAACCCCGATCTCTTGGACTAGAAAATCGCTCTCCACCATATCTTGGTTGACTTCCCCAAGTGCTCCCTGCAGGTGTACTTGAATTCATGTTTGTGTTTGCCTGTGTCGTTGGCGGACAAGTTCCCCAATCCATGATAGCATTTCCTTGATCTAGTCCTCCCTCCCAGCCAATATCTGCATTTGCCGGAACTGCTCCCCAGTTGGTGTCAGAGCTTTCTGATCTTGCATTCCAAGGGGCATCTGTAATAGCCACGTCCCAACCTTGTGTTGATGGTGCAGCCGGTTGAATCTCTGTTGTTGCTTCCCATTGGTTTACTGAAACATCGCTGTGCTTTGCATCCCCTTCAACTTCAGTACTTACCGCCGAAGGATGCCCCTTTGACCTCTTATCACGATCAATAGCATCTGCATTTCCTTTACCAATTGGTTCATCTGTCACATTGGATTGGTGAGGTAAGTGTATGTCAGCAGTGGAGCTTAAAGCATCACCCTTTCCAGGCTCAGGTACTGGGCTAAATTCCTCAACAGAACTGAGACAGTCAGTTTTAGAACTCTCTGTCAACTCACCTCCACAGCTAATTATTGTAGAGGAAGCCAAACGATGTAGAGACTCCATCGCTTCAACTTCAGCTAGTAAATCTGAAACTGATTCGTCAACTAGAGAGCTGAATTCATCGGGCTCAGGAACAATATCATGCCAACTAGATGCGTTAGATAGAGGATGAGAGGATGAAGAATGCGTTAGTTGGTCACTAATTGAAGCTGGAGTGGCAGCATGATCACTGACCATTTCGGTTCGCTTGAGAGAAGATGCAGAGACAAGACTGGAGTCCCATTCCTCAACAGAAGGTTTGGCTGGATTGGGAGAATATCCCCCCCAGTCACCAGCTACTTCACGCAGCTGTGCACTGCCACCAACTAAACTAGAAGCAGTACTCCAACTAAGGCCAGCATCCCGAACAGGAGCCCTTGAAGGAGAATGAGTCTTTTCAGCAGCCTGAACTTCCGGGCTCCCACTGCTTGGCTTTTGGGTCAGATCGGGCAGATTTGGAATGCCCTCCTGATTTCGCTCCAATGTTTCAAGTGATTTGGCCACAGAATTAAATCCGGCATTGGAATCCAAGCCATTTGAAGGACTACTTATGGGAGGCCTCCAGTTTTGACCAGAAGACTGACCCGAATGACCTTCACCCTCAGATAGGTTTTCGCAACCCTGGTTATTTCTAGTTTGACAATCAGCAGTCATATTTTCATTGCTCTGACCAGAGTTTCTTTCAGTTACATGATCTTCACTTATTTGATGCGACAGGGTTTGCTTCCCGGGAAGAACAGATGTGGGTAATGAACCACTTACCTGGGGTTGACTGGACCAAATACCATTACCCTTCAATGACTCCCAGCTGTCCGAAAGAATTCCACTATGTCCCTCATTGGGATTGACAACCGCAAGTGTAGTACAATTAGACAAATGGGAGCCCAATCCATCACTTCCTATAGCTTCATTGTTTCCCTCACGAGGCCTACTTGGGTCATCTTGCTCAAGATTTCTGCTCTCCTCAACTTTTTCACCATCTACTGGAGTATCATTCTTGCTCTTGTTTCGCATGCCATCCACGTCATTATCTCTTTCATCAGACGCAGCCTTAAGTTCCTGTTGTGGCAAATGGTTACTGCATGGCAATGATTTCTCTTTACAGTACTGCCCAGTCAATGCATCAGTCAAAAGTATAGAGTCCTCTCGGTTTTCATTCACCCTCCATATCCTCAAATCCTGAGGGAAGAGTCCATTTGTACTCCATTTCCGTAGATGTAGCATGGAAAATGGACCTTGAATCTTCCCTTTTGGGTCCTGGTAGTGCCATATCCTGTCTATCTTAAAATCATTGACAGATTGGTTTATCCCTGTGAAAAGAGCTAGTGTCAAAATTTCTGATGCATCAGAAAATAAATCAGACCGCACCACTGCTTGATTACTCCAACCAATAATACCTGAAACTGTAGGATCAACCTCGCTCTTCAATATACTCTGACCATTTATTCCAACTGTTTCTTTATTATCTCTGCTTTGCTCAAGTGGGGTGATTGAATGCTTTAGTGCACTGCTTCCACCATTAATCAAGACATCACTTCCTTTTCCTGAAGAAATAGGCTCCTTTCTCTTCATACGAAAGCCAGAATTTGTTTGTTTGACTTTATCATCTGCATAAAAAACTATCATCATACAACACTTCCCAAAGAAATCTTAAAGGTTGAAATAGAAAAGAAAAAACAAAAAAATAATTCTATTTCTATAAAGTCAATGTCAGGAACCTTGTTTTTTCTCATCTAGTTCCCCAGCATTGTCATCAAACTCACAACTTGGATCCATCTTTGGATCAGAGTTTACGACAGGAACCTCTTCCAGCCTGCGCTTACGTTCCTCTGGTGAATTCAGAAGCTGTAATTTCTCCACGCATTCTCTCAACGTGAAATACAGTTAAGGAATACAGTTCAATAATTTCACTTCCTTAGAGCAATCAATAACAGAGTGCAAAAGGTGACAACTAAAACTGCCTCTTTCATTTGCTCTGCATGCAAGTATTGTATCCCATGCAACATTTGACTTTTAAGAAAACAGCTAAGAAAACTCGAATAAAATAGATGGGAACTAGAGAACAAAGGATATTCTTTTCTGTGTCCCTTTTCACTTGCTCGGTCACGAAGGTGAGTAAGCCGCAGTATCTCTGCCTCCAGCCACTAGATCAGACATTGTAGCGAGTTTAGAAATTGCACAAATGTGGTTTTTCTCCCCCATGAGCAAACCGGGGAAAAACAAAAACAAAGCAAGTAAATGATACTCATAATGATATTTATCATTTCTGACCGGGCAAAACAAAAATAAAGCAAGCAAATGATACTGATAATGATATTTATCATTTCTGACTTTGAACGTAGAAAGTAAAGGATCTTGAACTCACATTATTTACTTTCACTGCTTGAAGTTCCATTGCTTTCTGCTGAATCTCACCCTAGGCCAAGTAAAGATATGCTTTGTGTTAAGGAGGAGGAAGAAAAGATTGCACATACAACATAGAAGTGGAAAATCTTAGATTCTTAGGCACAATTACCACAGTAAACCGCTTCATGAGCCCACATTTTATACTCTGGTATAAAAGTTCACACTCATCCTGTAGAATGGCGAACACATTAAAGATAGGAAATAGAATTATATGCTTCTTGATGAAATTCCAGATTCTAATGCCTCACCAGCCAGTGTAATACTCTGCCTAATATAACAATAATTTATTGCAAAGACAGAGCGTAAGGAAAAACCATCCTTATGTTTGAGATTCTTAATTATCTATACTGGATCCCCAAACAAGGAACCAGAAAATGACGTACTTCCTATCCCTACTTGAGGACTGAACAATGTGACATGCAAACTTCCCAACTTTTGTATGTCCATGCATAAAGTGAACCAAAATATAAGTGCCTGATTATGATACTTGCATTCAACTGATATGGCAGAGATTTCCAAGCCAAAACAAAATAGTAACATAGCTGAAGCTTGGTATTTTATGTCAGTTAATAAATTTAGATAACCAACCAAACTAGAAACTTTTTTTGTACAAATTAAGGAGATTCAAAGTACCAAAGAAAACAAGGGAGACCTCTTAGTACTAAACAGAAAACTAAAACTTCAAAAACAAATGTCCAATGGCAATAAGTTAAAATCACCTGAGAGAATTCCTGATTTGAAATGCCATCAATTGATACAACCTCTTTCTTGTCTAAATTCAAGATTTCAAGCATGACATCAGTTGCCTTTGTGCCAATGTTATAAGGTTCCATACTCTTACTAGTACCTGTAGACAAAGATTAACGAAGTATTGCAAGGCTTTATGGTATAAATGAATACACACACACACCTAAAAAGAAGAAGGAAAAAAAAAAAAGAGAGAGAACAGACAAGGAGTCATAGGATTAATACCGACAACTCGCACAAGCCTATGTATGTCTGGCTTCTGATCAGTACTAGGAATTCTTATTCGCACAATTGAACCAACAACCTTCTCATGGAATGTTTCAGCCTCATCAAATAGATTTTCGAACAAATTACGCCGTAAGTAAATTAAGTTAATGTTGTGAACATCAATTGCTGCATATGCATTGAGATTAGTTGGCAATCCTCTTTCATCAATCCTCTTACGTATTTTGTGCTTCTTATCATTAATCATTGTCATTTGGCTATCACAGTTCTGATCAGACTCCATCTGGCAACCCACAGAATCAACTAGTCCTGCCATAATAGTATTGTTCACCGGAACATCTTCTTTTATAAGAAAATGATATTCAAGAAGCTTTAGCATTTCAAAGTGCCCTACACGCACTTTTCCGAACATGTTTAAAAGCCTCGAATCACAAACAATTTGACATTTTTGACGAGGATCCCGAAGCTTGTTTCTCTTTATATACTCGAGCAGTAAAGTTTGGACATCAAACTGGGACATCACAGATGTATCACCATCTCTCATGTGAGAAACAAATTCCAGCAGCTCCCTTGAGGCCCAATTTGTGTCTCCAAAAATAGGCTTTACTTTGTCACCACTAGACTTTTCAACATGCAAAGAATTCTCCTGCGTAAAAACTTTAGGATCTACGTTAATTTTTCTTCTCTTAGCACTAGAAGCTTCAAGGTCAGCACAAGAATTGCCCAAAACAAAACTTCTGTCTTCATTTCCACCATAAAGTACAATGGAAGATATCCTATTAGAAACTGCAACTGGGGGTCCCTTCCATGGGTTTTTAGCTTTCATGAGCTCATCTAAAGTCAACGATAATTTCCCCTTTAGAAGAACCCAGTACACCTTGAAGAGATACTCCCAGCTACTTTTGTCATCAAAATCCACTTGAGCCTGTAGAAGTTTCAACGTAAAAGTAAAATATGCACCAAGAGACAGCAAACCAACAAAATTATTAAACAAGCTAATTTTGTCTACTAAGAGCTCCATACATGCTGGAACATCCTTTTGTCTTATATACTGACTAGGCAAGATGACAGTAGCAAGTGAGCATTCACAATTCAGAGCATAAAACCCAAGGCAGTGACGAACAAACAGTACAATCATGCAATCTCATTTTAATGGAAAGCCTTGCAAATGCAAACAAGATTGGAAACTTTTAACGCCGGGGATAAACCAAATACCAAATAACTCTAGTAAAGAGGCAGAAGAGATAAGTCAGCATACCACTTCCTTATTTCCTTGCAAGTTTTCAATCAGCATGATAGTTCTCAAGCACGTTCCACAAAATCCTTTGTTTCCCCGTACACATACGTAATCAGCATCTTTAGTACATCCTTTACACAAAGAATATGTACAGGTATAGCACATATAATGGGAAGCTTTCTGGCAAGTGCTACATATATGCCAACCTGAAGAGGATAACAATCTAGAATAAGAAAACTGATAAAATCATATCATTTGAAATAATAAACTGATGAGCCGATAAATTATGTACAAGCATTTGTCTTGAAAGTTGGAAAGCGTTAAAGAACAGATATTAGAAGGTATTACACCACAATCTCATACCACAATTCCATTTGGCTCTTGACCGAAAGAATGCTTCGTCCCTCTTGATGCACGCTGGATGATATGCCTTGGGGCAGCCCCTATTAAGTAACAATCCACAAAGAGCACATTAACAATTACCACCCACGACGCATTAGTGAAATACAACTAGCAGTCTAACAAAGAAAACAATCTTAAAACGTCTCATTTGATAGCCAATAACTCATTAAAATGAAAGCACAACATGGTTTCTGTTACTTGTAAATCTCAAATACGCTTAAAAACTCAGCCCAGTTAGAATAACCAGATTTCAAGTTCAAGCAACCCAAAAAAAAAAAAAAACATGGAGTTCCTCCACCTCAACAATCATGATAGACCCAATTTAATTTAGTGTGATTATTAGATTTGCCCACCTAAACTAATGAAAAATCTTTGCCATTTAAATAAATTCTTTCAGTTCCTCACCAAAAATCAAACCCGCCCAAACAAAAACTATACTACGAAAACAAATAGAGAAGCTTATTCCTTGAAGACTTGAAGATTAGCCTTCCTTCCTCTTTTCCAAAAAATCTTTTCTAACAAAAACCCAATTCACGAACAAAAAGCAACAGGCCCTCACCGGCGATCACAGAGCACGAGACTCCCACCATCGAAGCAAATAAAGCAAACATCTTCCTCGTCTTTCTTCTTCCTCACCGGCGCCGGCGCCCTCACCTGACCCCTCGGCGGCCGACCTCGCTTCCGCTTCTCTACACTCTTCTCGGCCAATCTCACCTCCACGTCGTCGGCGACCACTTTCTCACCCTTCCCCGCGCCTCCATCGGCGGCGATCGTGTCCGGAGCTCCAACGAGCTGAGAATCGTCCAGGTCCCCAATCGTTTCGCATTGATCGACGCTCATAAGCTCCAGCTCCAGCTCCCGAACCGACTGGTCAAAGCTTCTTCTTCCTCCTCCTCCTCCTCCCCCCTCATCCCCAAGCAATGGCCTATAGAAGCTCGAAGCTTGCGCTTCTCGCTCTTCCATAATCCAAATTGGACCAATTCCAATTCCGCTTCTCTTTCGTCAAATTCGAAAAAAATCAAAATCCCCAAACCAAACGAAAACGAAATCAATCGAAGAAAAAAGGTGAAAACCCTAGCTATGGTAGCGATTGCGGTGAGGTGGCGGTGGCTTTGGGAGTGGGCACACGGAAATGGACGCGGCGAGGTCGCAACTTGGCATTGTCGTGTTGGTCTCTTTGGTTTGGTTTCTGAGAAAGTGATGGGGAAAGAGTGAGAAAGTAGAGAGAGGAAGAAACAAGAGAGAGAGAAGGAGAACAAGACCGAAAGACGGTCACTCGGGATTGGCTGAAAAAAAAATTGGTGTTTCTCTAATTTTAATTTTGATTTTTATTATTTTTAATTTCGATTTAAATTTTATTCTTTGGGGGCATAAGAAAAGAGAACAGAGAAGCGTCAAACGCGGGCCCCTGTGACCTGGTGAGTGCCCCCCGCTTCGTTCCGATTCTCTGATCTCGAGCACCACGTGGTTAGTGGGGTGTCGAGAAAAGGAGGGCGATCGGTATGTGGGACCCACTTTGGAAATTTTGGAAATTTCTTTTATTATTTTTAATTCAACGCAAAAAACATGATTAAACTAATATCACTCTTATTCTCTACAGTTAATCACTGTGCAATTCTACGCTTTGAATCCGGTGACCTTTTTTTAAAAATAAATTAAAAATTAAAATAAAGTTTAGGGTTGGCGCATATTTAATTATCCACTGTCAATTTGCCGGCTGATATCGCGGTGATCGAAGAAATCTAGCTATCCAGCACTAGTTCAACTGTTAACAATTTATTTATTTTTAAAGTTTTTAAATTAATTACTCTACAAAGTCCATTAATTCCATAATTTTGGATTAGCATCTACTAAAAAAAGAAAACAAAAATAATTCCAGTTTGAGTTTGACATATTAAGAGATATTTGTTATGCATATCCAACGTGTCAGGATGATGAGCAATGCCACTTTCTTTATAATATATATGTATGTATATTGTTGAATCTTTTAATACTTTTAAAATGTATGTATTGGTTGGTGATGATTAGTGATATTGATCAGTTCTTTCTTGTATATTGCGTGGATCAAAAAAGGGCCAAAAAAAATTGGCAATTTATATTGACTATTGTATGTACATCCATGAAACATTGTGTTAATAATTATAATATTATGTTTTGCATCAAATTTAGACTTTCTTTTTCAATAAATTAAATGTTGGATTATTAGGATCTTATAAGATGTCCCACACATACTTCCACTGTCTTTTTTTTTTTCCCGGGCTAAATAGCGTAGACATGTCACGTGCCTTTAGCAAAAGGACTTTCCCCTTTGTTATTTTAATTGTCTTTCTTAATAGTTAATTGATACACCAAATGAGTTTTTTCCCCCTCTTAAGAGGGGTTTTTCCCCTAAAAGAGAGGATTAGTTAATGATTCAGTCACCTTATAGATAATGAAATGAGGTTATCACTACTAGCACTCGTGGTAAACCATAAGACATATACCTTAGCGGTATTAATCTTATAGTTAATATCGTAAACATCACGTGATAATAGACTCATTAAGTGTAAACTTTTGATATATGTCTTTATCACGTGTTAAAGCTTCACCCAATAAGTCTACTATAAAATGGTGTGCGCTTGAAAATAGTTCGAGTTCATTTATTTGTTCACTCCGATGCAGGCGTGAATTTGAATAGTAGTAATGGGAATGTATTTGCTATTAAATTTGTTAGGTGAGATTACACTTAATTAAACGAGTAATGCGTGAGATTTGTATCTTGTTCCAAATAAATCATATGAGAGGCATAAATCGAAATTTAATTTTCCAAGCTTGATGAAACTTACACGCAAACACTTAAACATAGCAATATAGCTACTGCTCTCAAATTTCACAACTGTCCTTGCGCATTTTATTAAAAGTGTTTAAGACAACATTTTTTTTAAGAGAGATCTAAAATAAACACATGTTTTAGTCTTTACCTTGCTAGAAAGAAAGAGAGCACGTTGGTTAAAAGAATACCCAAAACTATTTGTTTTTACAACAAAACAAAGCAAACGAGATAAAGTGAGGTTAAAAGAATACCCAAAACTATTTGTTTTTACAACAAAACAAAGCAAAAGAGATTAAGTGAGTAACACTTTATCTCGGAGCTTCTAAAACCGAAAAAAAAGAATAAATTAAAAAAAATAAAAACTTAACTAATTTGGTGTGCTATTCTTTCGTCATATTTTTCTAGTGAACAAGAATTATATTTGTCTTCTATTTTTTTTTTTACT
The DNA here is from genome assembly GCA_002914805.1 of Parasponia andersonii. Taxonomy (NCBI): domain Eukaryota; kingdom Viridiplantae; phylum Streptophyta; class Magnoliopsida; order Rosales; family Cannabaceae; genus Trema; species Trema andersonii. The sequence continues at coordinate 1,327,415 of JXTB01000044.1, forward strand.
TTTTGTAAATATATGTATTTAAATATATCTCTCATCTATTTATAAGATTGTTTATAAGTAAGTTTTGCCTTTGACTTATTTTGTTGTTAGAATATCAAATTCATATATTTAATTTATTTTCCATACTTATAACTTATTGTCTTATATTTGCTACTTGTCATTATTTGAAAAATAATGTTCTTAATGTAGACTTATTGATGTTCTTATTAATCTCTTGGATTAATGACCCTTTTTGGTGCCTTAACTTTTTATGGAAGTCTTGTAAATACTAAAATTTTAAATTATCATTTTGACCAATAAATTGTTAATTTTTTCCATTTGAATCCCTTTTAATTATTGTTGTATTTATATATTAAGTCTAGGCCAATAGAAAACTTATACAAACTTACTTTTATGGTTTAAATTTAACGAGGTAAGCTTGTAAGTCATTATTAAAATAGAGTTTTTAGATTCAAATAGAATTAAGGATGCAAATAAGTCTTTGAGAGTTATAGAGTTGGATGAGTAATGACAACGGTCCACGTATACGAGCTATAAGTCTATGGGCCTATGTCCAATAGAGGCTTGAAATGGAGGTCGTTACAACTAAAACAATTAATACCAACTAAGTTTGTAAATTATTCTTAAATTAAAGGTCTTAGGTTCAAGTAGAGTTAGAGACGCAAAAGAAAATCCTTAATGGTTATAGGGCCTACAAGGTACACTACGGATAAGTGACAGAAATGATACATGTATAAGAGCTACAAATCCGTAGGTGAAAAGACCCAATAAGGCTTGAAATAAGGGTCATTATAATAAAATATGTGTTTTATTGTAATGTCCTTGCTTCAAGCCACTATTGGGTACTCTGGCCCACGTGCTTGTAACTTTTATACACATGTATTTATACTCACGTGTACTATCCTTTGTGGGCCCTATAATCCTCAAAAATTTATTCACATCCTTAGAAGTTTGAACTTTAAATCTCTGTCTTTAAGAGGTTCACAAGTACAACTATGGTACCTTGTTCTTAGGGCTATTTTGGTATTGTTGTGTTGTGTTATAGGTCTCATTTGGAATTGCCTATAAATTCTTTTTTTAGTTTTTAAAAGCGATTAGAGCTATTGTTGGTGTTATTTTATAATTACTACGCAAGTGCACGTGCCGAACAAGTAATATAGTAATGAATTGATTATCGTCTCCACAGGGATTGATTAACAAAATTAGTTGGATAAAACTAATATCAAATAAGTTGAATTAAGAAATTATAAGAATTGACAGATGCAAAATAAAAAATATAAATTCCAAACATAAAACAATATGACCTAAACAAGAGATTGTAAATGGATAGATATATTAAGCTGAGATGATTGAATCCTCCTCGGTTGCAAATCTGGATACAATTGCTGCAGCAATGTTTATGGTAAAATTCACTCCAGTAACAGAAAATTCTATCAATAAATAATAATCTTCCGAATTTATTATGTTTTAAGTTCTTCAAACCAGATTTAACATATTCCTATGCTGATCCAGTTCTCAATACTTCCCTTATAACATCGATTTTCAATGGGTTATACATGATAACGATATATTCCTATGTCATTACAAATTCAGGAATCCACTAAAAGGATACTTGAAACATGTATCAGTCAAGTTAGATCCAACTAAAATTAACTTTTTCAGAATTAATCCCAGTTTATTTATCCTAAATATTAGTGGCCAAACAATAATAGGAATTAATGATGAAGCTCAATTGAGTGAACAAGAGGAAATTACCATAAACACTTAAAACAATATTTAATCCTTCATTACAATCTTAGATTCATCAATATCCCAGCTAAGAAAAACTTAGCTCATGTTCTGGGGCTCAAAAATCAGCAACCTAAAGTAATTCATAGATTATAGAAAGTTTAAGATAAGAAAAAGAAATTAAATACAAAAAAGATTTAAGAAGGTAAAAACTAGCTAGATAATGGTAAATCGAGCTCCCTGCTGCTAGTACTTCCTCTCCTTCGTCCTCTCTTCTCTTTACTGCCTTCCTCTCTTTTCTTTTCCTTTCCGTCTTTCTCTCTGTTCAGCCGTCCTCCCCCTTCTTCCTACAGTACATTTTTCTTTTATATCATAGTAGGTAAGGTACCCTAATACACGTGTTAACCAAATATGGAGTGAGGACCACTTTTGCTTCATTTCCCTTAGCTGGTATTTAATATTAGCTATCAGTACCAGCTGTGCATAAAAAATGCCAGCTGGAAAAAGAATTCTGCTGTTCAGTATTGCTTTGGTGCGTTGCTGCAGCAAAGTTACTTCCAGCTTTTACTTAAATTCAGCATTCCTTCAAAGATGTGGCCATTTAAATTCATCAGAATTCAAGTCCTAATTTCAGTATTCCTACTAGAAATAAAAAGAAAATAAAATAGATATTGACTATATTGAATTGTAATCATCGGAAACACCACGGACAAAAATAAAATAAAGAAAAACACTTAAACTAGACAATTTGATCCTTTAAAACAGCTATTCCAAGACTCAAAAATATACCAAATAACTCTATTTTTATAGAGTTATCACACCCCCAAACTTGAATTGTTACTCGTCCCCGAGTAACAAAAATGACATAGATACAAAAGAGCTCTGGTTTACTGACAAAAAGAAAATCATTCCTTAGTTCTTTGTTCCACTTTTCAATCTTCATCCTCTGACCAGAATCACCTTTCCTTAAACACTAGTTCAATTTATTACAAACTTACTTTCACATGTGATTTTCCTTTGAGTGTATGTGTGTGTGGAAACTATGATTAGAATTCTCTGGATTACTCAAATCATCTTAAAATATGATCATTGGGCCTAATTTTCTGGTTTCAAAAGTTGACCTTGTAAATCCTTCTCCACTAATGCAAGTCAACAAAACACTTAAGACTTATAAGGCTTTAACAAACTAGCACTACTGAGCTTAATTTGGGGGATGATTTTATTATTACTTGTTTCTTTTCTTTTTTTTTTTTTTTTTTTTTTTTTTTTAACACTCAAATGTCACAATGCCTTTTTACGCGAATGCCAACATTGGTGATGAAGGCACCCAGTTACTTAGCAAAGTCACTTTCAGAGTTATCGAGGCATACTCATATTCCAAACTACTGTTTGACACAAAGGTATACATGGAGCTCATGTTACCCCTGGTTACTAAGTAATTCAAAATAGTGGAGTATTCATTTTTCACAACATTTTTTTTTTTACTCCCTTAAACTTAAGCTCATTTTTACTTTCAATGTATCATGCCTATACTAAGTCCTCCATGTTTAGTCTCCTATATTTTACTTCGAAAGATTCACAAAATTCATTTCTAGATCTTAAGCCCTCACAATTATTCAAGATTTCTTAAGTTTTCCTAAAGGCCTCTAATCCATAGCTCTAGTGCATAGAGAAATTGGAAATTTCATATATAACAGCAAGCTAAAACAAATATCCCTAATATTCAATTTACGGCAATTCATCTCATAAGCTGAAAATTTTAAAGCAGTAAGAGTTTCATGAAACTCGATCATAATACTGTAGCACACTAAAGCAACAGAACACAAACAGATATTAACAGATAACCGCACAAAACACATGAAAGAAATAAAATCAAATAAAACACCTTCAAACCTAAAAACAAACAGTGTCCCCACTGTAACACAAAATAAAAGAACAAATAAGGAAATAAAAAAAAAGGGTAAAGAGGTGAAAACTCCCTGTCATAATTACACTGCAACTCCATTAGATCCATCTTCATCAGATTCTGCCATGTGCTCATCGTCCAAATCCTGGAGTATTTCTTCTGGAAATACAGGTAAACTTGGAATGGGTTTGGTGAAATTCTTCTACAGGGACTTCTTTAAGGCATTGTCCCGTTCCTTTGCATATGCCCAGAATTGCCGCTGCTGCTGATGAATTTGCTGCAGCATTGTCATCATCTGGTACTGCTGAACCTCCTATTGACTTATGCGCTGCTCTAAGGATTTAAGCTACTGCAGGGTCTCACTGGTGGTGCTGCTGCTGGATGCTGCCGTAGGTCTGCTTGATGAGAGTCGATGGGAATGCTCGGCTGGTCCTTCTTGGGCAATTCAGGCCACAGCAATGGCATCTATTTCGCCCGTGTTGTGTAGTTTTTCTTCATTTACCAGGTAAGGAGCACGTGCATTACGACACATCCTGGTAATTAGAGATGGGAAAAATAGAGCCC
>JXTB01000044.1:1331717-1387654 GCA_002914805.1 Parasponia andersonii
AACAAATAAGGAAATAAAAAGAGAGGGTAAAGAGGTGAAAACTCCCTGTCATAATTACGCTGCAGCTCCATTAGATCCATCTTCATCAGATTCTGGCATGTACTCATCGTCCAAATCCTAGAGTATTGCGTCTGGAAATGCAGGGAAACTTGGAATGGGTTTGGTGAAATTCTTCTGCAGGGACTTCTTTAAGGCATTGTCCCTTTCCTTTGCATATGCCCAGAATTGCCGCTGCTGCTGATGAATTTGCTGCAGCATCGTCATCATCTGGTACTACTGAACCTCCTGTTGACTTATGCGCTGCTCCAGGGATTTAAGCTGCTGCAGGGTCTCACTGGTGTTGCTGCTGCTGGATGCTGCCATAGGTCTGCTTGATGAGGGTCGATGGGAAGGCTCGGCTGGTCCTTCTTGGGCAATTCGGGTCACAGCAATGGCATCTATTTCGCCCGTGTTGTGCAGCTTTTCTTCATTTACCAGGTAAGGAGCACGTGCATTACGACACATCCTGGTAATTAGAGATGGGAAAAATAGAGCCCCTGATTTCCTCACAGCACATGCACAAATTTCCCTATGAATCATCCGACCCACATTGATAGATTTACCAGTCAACATGGAGTACAACAGCAACACACGCTCCTTGGAAACTGTTTTGCCATGTGTGGTGGGTAGCAAACGAGATTTTCGAAAATGGTACCAAACTTTTGTAGGTGGGTTCAGTGAGCTCCGAAGGCATGTGTAGGCACCTTGGGATGAGACATTCCATTCAGCTCCTGCTATAGCAACCGTCTCCAGCACCGTGGCTAGTTCAGGTTCCATGATGTCTTCGACGAATTCAGAGTGCTCATCTACCGGATCCCCCAAACCATAGATGGTATTTATGGCTTCCATGCTCAAGGGCACCTGAACTCCTCTAATGTACACGGTGTCATCGTCTAAATTAGTCAGGTTGGCGTAGAATTCACGAACCAGAGGCACAATCAGGTCCTCCGGATGAGCGCAGAACAGCTGCAAGTTGTATTGGGTGATGACATCTGCAATGAATGGTGGCTGCCCTAGTGGCTTACTATTGTCCCCACAAACTACCGAATAGGGAACTACGGGAGCAACTCAACTGAAAATACCCACGGTCATAATCTTAACATACTTTTCCTCAAGAATCCTTGCTTATGAGAGGTCGATCTTATTTTCCCTCGGATATCCTCACCTAGTGGAGGTTGGTTCGACATCTTTAAATTCTTTATCTTATTTAGTCTTTTCTTAATATAAGAGTGTTGGTAAATTGACCTAACACTTAGGAAAATCATGCATGCATGCAGATATGCAAAATACATGATCATATCATGAATGCAGTGAAAAAATTAGCAAATTTAGGTTTTAAAATTTTTTATATGAAAACATTTTTCATAACCATATAATACACATGCATCATATACAGGATCATGTACAACATAAATCAAATCTAGATACAAAACCATAAAGATGAGATTAGGGTTTACCTCTTGTAGTATGTTCCTTCTTGATCTCCTTCTTAATGGTGATCAGACTTCCAACCCTAGATCTTCTTGTCTATGCTCTTGCTCTTGGTTGACGAAGCGAGTGGGCACCAAGTCGAAACCTTTGTTAGAGAATGATTAAGGACGCCTTCTTGATCCTATGGAACACTGGGATGTGAGTTGTTGAGAACCTTTTTCACTCTCCCTTAACCTAGGTTGGCTGAAATCTCTCTCTCTCCCTTAGCCTTATGCGTGTGACTCTATATGAGTTACTGTATAGTTTTTCCTCTCATATATCTTATATATATAGGACCAAAAACTGCTAACTCTAGCCCAATTAGGATTGAACTTATTCTCCAATTTGGGCTTTGGGTGTATTTTTATAAATATGTCCAACTCATGAAACTTATTTATAAAAATACCAACTTCTGTGTAGAATCATTATTTTACACAGTTTCATGAAACTTATTTCACAAATATCACCAACCAATTAATNTGCTTAGTTTAGAGTCGTTAGCCTGACTGCTAGCTCAATCATGGCTCTTGCAAAGTGATCGAGGTCTTCCCTCTGTCAAATTTAGCTCTCCAATAATACTTCAACCTCTGGCCATTGACCTTGAATTGACGACCTGAGTTTTCCTCCAGCAAATCAATAGCACCATATGGGTACACCTTAGCAACTTTGAATGGACCTGACTATCTGGACTTTAGTTTACCAGGAAATAGCTTCAATCTGGAGTTAAACAACACCACTTGCTGTCCAAGTTCAAAGCTCCTTTGTTGGATTTTTCTGTCATGCCAATTTTTTGTTTTATCTTTGTATAACTTAGCACTCTCATAAGCACACATCCAAAATTCTTCTAGCTCATTTAGTTGCAGCAGCCGTATTTTCCCAGCAGCTTGAAGGTCCATGTTGAGCTTTTTTATCGCCCAATATGCTCGGTGCTCCAGCTCCACTGGCAAGTGACATGCTTTCCCAAAGACTAGCCTATATGGAGACATCCCCAACGGTGTTTTGAAGGCTGTTCTGTAGGCCTTAAGAGCATCATCAAGTCTTATCGACCAATCTTTCCTAGTTGGATTTACAACCTTCTCCAAAATTCTTTTGATCTCTCTATTAGAAATTTCTGCTTGGCCACTTGTCTGCGGATGGTATGATGTAGCTATCTTGTGCCTTACCCCATATTTGGCCAAAAGATTCTCAAACTGCTTGCTACAAAAGTGTGTTCCTTCATCACTAATGATGGCTCTTGGAGTGCCATAACATGTGAAAATATTCTTATACAAGAACTTCACCACTACCTTGGAATCATTTGTGGGAAATGTTGAACCTTCCACCCATTTAGACACATAATCTACAGCTACCAAGATGTAAAGATTCCCAAAAGATGGAGGAAATGGTCCCATGAAATCTATACCCCACACATCAAATAACTCAACTTCCAGAATATTGTTTAAGGGCATTTCATGTCTTTGCGAGATGTTTCCAGTTCTTTGGCACCTATCACAAGTCTTGATAAATTCATGAGCATCTTTGAAGATGGTTGGCCAATAATAACCTGATTGCAAGACCTTAGCAGCTGTTCTAAAACCTCCAAAATATCCCCCATATGGAGATGAATGGTAATGATGTAGGATGCTATGAATTTCTTCGCTAGGAACACACCTACGCAAAATCTGATCTGCACATTGCTTGTAAAAGTAAGGTTCATCCCAACAATACACTTTTATATCATGGAAAAATTTCTTTCGCTGCTAGCTGTTCATCTCAGGTGGAAGTAATCCACTCACAAAATAATTAGCAAGGTCTGCATACCATGGAGTAGTCACCTGCTGTATAACTAAAAGCTGTTCATCTGAAAATGTTTCTTGAATGGGCTCTTTAATCTCCTTTGGAACTCCTGCTTCCATTCTTGATAAGTGATCTGCAACTTGATTCTCAAAACCCTTCCTATCTTTCATCTCCAAATCAAACTCTTGCAGTAATAGTATCCATCTGATCAATCTCGGTTTAGCATCCTTCTTTGCAATAAGATACTTGATTGCTGAGTGATCTGTATAAAAAGTGACCTTTGTTCCTACAAGATAGGATCCGAATTTATCAAAGGCGAAAACAACAGCTAGTAACTCCTTCTCGATAGTGGTGTAGTTCAGTTGAGCATCAGATAAAGTCCTGCTGCTATAGAAAATAGAATGGAATAACTTCCTGCTGCTATAGTAAATAGAATGGAACACCTTCTCTTTTCTCTGTCCCAATACAGCTCTAACTGTATAATCACTTGCATCACACATCAGCTCAAATGGTAAAGACCAATTCAGAGCTACTATAATTGGGGCAGAAATGAGTCTTCGCTTCAGCTCCAAGAATGCTTGCATACACTCTTCATTGAATTCAAATGATCTATTTTTCTCCAGCAAAGTACACAATAGCTTGAAAATTTTTGAAAAATCCTTCATGAATCTTCTGTAAAAACCTGCGTGTCCTAAGAAACTTCTAATGCCTTTGACTGATGTTGATGGTGGCAACTTCTCAATAACTTCAATTTTCGCCTCGTCCACTTCAATGTCATGGTTGGAAACTCTATGACCCAATACAATGCCTTCTTGCACCATAAAGTGGCATTTTTCCCAATTTAGGACCAGGTTAGTTTCTTCAAATCACTCCAACACCTTTTCTAAATTCAGCAAGCAATCGTCATAGGATTCCCCAAATACAGAAAAGTCATCCATAAAAACTTCTAGGGTTTTTTCCACCATATCACTGAAAATAAACATCATGCATCACTGGAATGTTGCTAGAGCAATGCAGAGACCAAATAGCATTCTTCTGAAGGCAAAAGTTCCATAAGGGCAGGTGAAAGTTATCTTCTCCTGATCCTCTGGTGCTATAACAATCTGGTTGTAACTTGAGTATCCATCCAAGAAACAGTAATATTCCTTGCCAGCAAGTCTATCAAGTATTTGGTTAATGAACAGTAGTGGGAAATGATATTTTCTTGTAGCCTTATTGAGCTTCCTATAGTCTATGCATACCCTCCAGCCAGTTACTGTTCTTATGGGAATTAATTCATTATTATCATTAGCTACCACTGTTATGCCTCTCTTTTTAGGCATACACTGAACTGGACTGACCCAAAAGCTGTCTGAAATTGGATAAATTATCCATGCATCCAGCTACTTGATCACCTCTTTCTTCACAACTTCCTTCATAATTAGGTTCAGTCTTCACTGCTGCTCCACAGAATTGCTGAAGCAATCTTCTAGCAGAATCTTATGCATACAGATTGTAGGGCTGATTCCCTTGATATCGGCAATGGTCCATCCTATGGCCTTCTTAAACTTTCGAAGTGCTGCAACTAATTGCTGCTCTTGCCCCAAACTCAAAGCTGAAGAAATAATTACTGGTAACGTGTTTGAGTCACCCAAATATGCATATTTTAAGTGAGAGGGCAGTGGTTTCAACTCCACAACTGGGGGTTCTTCAACTAATGGGTTAGAAGGTTTGAAATCCCTCTCCAATAAGTCAAATTGCTTCCCCGGTCTAGCAAGTGAATACTTTGTGTCCACCCATGGTACATAGCTCTCTTCTTCAATTTCTTCATCAAAATCGGCCTTGGTGGATACTGAAATCAGGTTGTTATCACAAGTTTCCTGGAATTGCTTCAGCACAAGTGAATCTAACATATTGATGGCTGAAAACTCTTTTATTTCATCCGAAAATCGCATAGTCTTGAACACATTGAAAGTAACCTGCTCATAATCAACTCGCATAGTGAGTTCTCCTTTTTGCACATCAATCAATGTCCTTCCAGCAGCAAGAAACGGCATGCCTAAGATTATAGACACTTCCTTATCAGCCTCATAATCCAACACAATAAAATCCACGGGGAATATAAACTTGACCACCCGAACTAAAACATCTTCGATTTTTCCATCAGGGTGAGCAAAAGATCTATCTGCAAGCTAAAGAGTAACTGTAGTTGGTATTGCTTCTCCAATTCCCAACTTTCTAAAAACTGACATGGGCATCAAGTTTATGCTTGCTCCTAAATCACACAAGGCTTTTCCGCAATAGGTAGCACTAATAGAACATGGTATTGTAAAGCTTCCAAAGTCTTGAAGTTTAGGAGGGATTTTACTCTGCAAGATGGAGCTGCACTCTTTGGTTAGTACCACTGTTTCAAACTCTCCCAATCTTCTTTTCTTAGAGAGGATGTCCTTCATAAATTTGACATACTTTGGCATCTGTTCTAAAGCTTCCACGAGTGGTATATTAATATGCAGCTGCTTTAAAACCTGCAAAAATTTGTTGAATTGCTTGTCTCGCTACTGCGTATGGAATCGTTGAAGAAAAGGTGGCGGTGGTCTATTATTCTGCTTTTCTGGGCAGTCTTGCTGTAGCGATGCTGTAGCAGACTTCTCTTTTTCAGCAGTTTGCTTTATTATATTTTCCACTCTATCTTCCTTATCCTTTTCTCCTTGGATTGAAGAGGGCTCTCCTGATTGTTTAAACCTTAGCTCAGGCCCTTTCAACTCTTTCCACTCCTTAATAAGATCACTTTACAATGCTCTTTACTCTCACATCTTGGATTTTCTTTATCACTTGGCAAAGAACTTTAGGGCCTACTATTCAAGGCATTAGCTAACTGCCCTATTTGATTCTCCAAGTTTCTAAGTGAGGCTGCTTGGTTTTGAATCATTGCGGACTGATTCTGAATTATACTATCATTTTTCGCCATATACTCCTTCAATAAAGCTTCTATAGAGTTGGATCACTCTGGATATTGTTGTTTCTGATACTGTTGTTACTGTGGTAACTGATGTTGGAAACCAGGTGGATAGGCTGGTCTATTTGGAGTTGTATCTGAAGTAGCTCCTTGGTTGCTCCATAAAAAATTAGGATGATGCCTCCATCCTTGGTTGTACGTATTTGAAAACGGATTGTTGTTCTTGTTATAGTTCCCTACGTAGCATACTGAAGCAGGATTAGATGGGCAGCTATCAAATGAATGCCCCTGACCACAATAAACACAAGAAACTGCAGCAGATTGATCTGCAGTTGCTCCAACAGCCATATTCATAGATTTCAGGATATTGGACAGCGATGAAACTTGAGCTGTCAAGCCTGTAACTGCATCAACATCATAAATTCCAGCAACTCTTTCAGTCGGCCATTGATAGTTATTGTTGGCTATTCGCTCCAAAATCTCATAAGCATCATTATAGGACTTTGCAAGAAGAGCACCATTAGCCGAAGCATCCACCATTGACTGAGTATGAGCATTGAGGCCATTATAAAATGTCTCCATTTGGATCCAATAAGGGATTCTATGGTGTGGGCATTTTCTTAGCAATTCTTTAAAGCGCTCCCATGATTCATATAAAGATTCCCCATCCAACTGCTAAAAAGAAGTAATATCATTTCGGAGCTTAGAATTTTTAGTTGGTGGGAAATATTTCATCAAAAATTTCTCCGCCAAGTTATTCCATGTGACCACCGAATCTGGGGGTATTAAGTTCAACCATGCTCTTGCTCTATCTCATAAAGAGTATGGGAATAGTTTTAGCCTTAAAGCTTCATCTGTGACTCCTTGCAGTTTGAATGAATCACACACTTCTATGAACAATCGGAGGTGAAGATGTGGATCCTCTGTTGGTACCCCACTAAATTGCCCCATAGTTTGGAGCATTTAAAACATCATCGGCTTCAATTCAAACTCACCGGCTTCAATTCAAACTGAGGTGCTTGAATTTCGGGCCTAATAATGCCAGGATTAAGCCCATTGAGAATAGGAATAGCATACTCTCTGATTGCTCTGTCTCTGTCATCTGCCATTGCTGCAGCATCATTAGCATCAGCTATTCCTCTTAAACCAGTTAAACCTTGTTGTTGTTCCCTTCTCCTTGCTCGAAATGTTCTTTTAATCTCAGGATCTAAGGGCACCAGATCTTGTTCCTGCTGATTATTCATATAAAGAGTATAAGTTTCTGTAAGCACAACCACATGCAAGAAAAACAAATTAGTTTTCTACAAATAATTTTAGTTCTCTCAATCCCCGACATCGGGGCCAAAAACTTGTTGGTGTTATTTTATAATTGCTACGCAAGTGCACGTGCCGAACAAGTAATATAGCAATGAGTTGAGTATCGTCTCCACATGGATTGATTAACAAAATTAGTTAGATAAAACTAATGTCAAATAAGCTGAATTAAGAAATTATAAGAATTGACAGATACAAAATAAAAAATGTAAATTCCAAACATAAAACAATATGACCTAAACAAGAGATTGTAAATAGATAGATATATTAAGCTGAGATGATTGAATCCTCCTCGGTTGCAAATCTGGGTACAATTGCTGCAGCGATGTTTATGGTAAAATTCACTCCAGTAACAGAAAATTCCATCAATACATAATAATCTTCCGAATTTATTATGTTTTAAGTTCTTCAAACCAGATTTAACATATTCCTATGCTGATCCAGTTCTCAATACTTCCCTTATAGCATCGATTTTCAATGGGTTATACATGGTAACGATATATTCCTATATCATTACAAATTCAGGAATCCACTAAAAGGACACTTGAAACATGTATCAGTCAAGTTAGATCTAACTAAAATTAACCTTTTCAGAATTAATCCCGGTTTATTTATCCTAAATATTGGTGGCCAAATAATAATAGGAATTAATGATGAAGCTCACTTGAGTGAACAAGAGGAAATTACCATAAACACTTAAAACAACATTTAATCATTCATTACAACCTTAGATTCATCAATATCCCAGCTTAGCTCATGTTCTGGGGCTCAAAAATCAGCAACCCAAAGTAATTCATAGATTACAGAAAGTTCAAGATAAGAAAAAGAAATTAAATACAAAGAAGATTTAAGAAGGTAAAAACTAGCTAGATAATGGTAAATCGAGCTCCCTGCTGCTAGTACTCCCTCTCCTTCATCCTCTATTCTCTGTACTACCTTCCTCTCTTTTCTTTTCCTTTCCGTCTTTCTCTCTGTTCAGCCGTCCTCCCCCTTCTTCCTACAGTACATTTTCCTTTTATATCAGAGTAGGTAAGGTACCCTAACACACGTGTTAGCCAAATATGGAGTGAGGACCACTTTTGCTTCATTTCCCTTAGCTGGTATTTAATATTAGCTGTCAGCACCAGCTATGCATAAAAGATGCCAGCTAGAAAAAGAATTTTGCTGTTCAGTATTGCTCTGGTGCGTTGCTGCAGCAAAGTTACTTCCAGCTTTTACTTAAGTTCAGCATTCCTTCAAAGATGTGGCCATTTAAATTCATCAGAATTCAAGTCCTAATTTCAGCATTCCTACTAGAAATAAAAAGAAAATAAAATAGATATTGACTATATTGAATTGTAATCATCGGAAACACCACGGACAAAAATAAAATAAAATAAACACTTAAATTAGACAATTTGATCCTTTAAAACAACTATTCCAAGACTCAAAAATATACCAAATAACTCTCTTTTTATAGAGTTATCAGCTATGTATAAGAGCTACAAGTCTGTAGATGAAATGGCTCAATAAAGACTTGAAATGAGGGTCATTATGATAAATGCACATTTTATTGTAACATATCTGCTTCAAGCCTCCATTGGATGTTCTAGCCCTTAGACTTGTGGCTCTTATACACATGCATCAGTTACTCATCCATACTGTCCTCTATGCCCTACAACCCTTGAGGATTTTTCATGTCTCTTGGAGGTTTGAATTTTAGACCTCTATTTTTAAGTAGTTCCCAAGTGTGTTTGAATTTTAGACCTCTACTTTTAAGTAGTTCCCAAGTGTAACTATAGTACCAATTATTCTTAAGGTCATTTTTGTTTTGTTGTAATGTGTTATAAGTCCTATTTAAGATTACTTCTAGATTTTGCTTTTAACTCTTTATAGCGGTTAGAGACAAAAATGGGGAGGGGGAGGTGTTTGGTAAGATATTATTTTTTGCTAATATATTTTTAAAAGTTGTTGTATAACCATTATTATTAGTAGAATTTGAAAAGCATGATAAGAGTTGCTTGTCATAATACAAATTATAGCACATACAATTTATAGTTTATCAAATACTAGATTATGTTTTTAAACATCACAGCTGTTTTATAAATTAAATTTATTAAACATCTAGATATTTTTTTTTCACAACTGTTTCTTACTTATAGCATAACCACAGTAAGGCCATAGTATAGCTACGACATATCGCAACAATACTAAATTGACCTATAGTCTTATTATAGTTATGTTATGAGCAATAAGCAACTATGAAAATTGGTATAGACGTTTGATAAATTAAATTTACAAAACTATTGTGATACTTAAAAGAAACATCTTAGTTTTTGGAAAATTAAGGACTAATTTATTATTGTTGTATTATACTGCAGCTATGTTGTAGCCTTGACGTGAGCAGTAAGTAGCTATTAGAAAAAAAAATATATATATATATGTATTTAGTAAATTTAATTTATATATCCATTATGTTGTTTAAAACCAACATCTAAATGTTTGATAAATTATAAATTGTACGGTTTTTAAAATGATATTTTAGACAATTTGCATTATGGAAGCAGAATCGGATTTAAAAAGCAATCCTTAACTTGTTTCTCAAATTTTGCTTAAAATAGCGGTTGCACAACAACTTTCAAATTTTGCTGACTAAAAGCAAAGACTTACCAAACACCTCTCTCTACCCCTTTATTCTTTAATCGCTTTTAAAAGCTAAAAATAACATCTATAAGCACTCCTAAAATATGCCCTATAAATTGTGTCTGCTATAAAATGATATTTTTGTAACAGTTGTATTATGAAAGCTTTGTACAAATAATTGTCGTGTATAAATTTCATGTCTGCTCGTTTTTCACTAGCTAGTACGAAGCTCATTTTTATCGAAGAGATCGAGCTATTCGAGGAAGCATCAACTCGTTCGGAGCTAATCGAGATTGGGGAGTTCAGGATACTCGAGCAGACGGATATAACGAGATTTTCTCATTGAAATCGCCCCAAAATCTGGAATAGTATTTTCAGTTTCGAGAAATTAGGGAAGATCTATTTGAATTAAGATATTTTATGATTTTATGGGATAAATACGAATTGAATTCATATATTTTGTTACTTTATCTGTAAAAGGAAACCTTAATATCTAAAGCCTATAAATTTATAGCTAATGTATAAAGAAAGGGATCTAAATTTTGGCATATTGAAATTCTACAGAAATAAAAGTGATTATAATGAACGTAGATTCTTTGTTTGAAAGGCTAAATCACTTACAAAATCAGTGACATGTATCGCTTTGATCACTTTATTTCTGTATTTTTATCAATCTCGTTGTTATAACAAATTATGGCATCAACAATAAGACTTACTCCACTTCTCATTTCTCATATGATGTTTAAAATAGTGGTTATAAAACATATTCTAAAATCACCTTACCAAAAATAGAAATAAACCAAACACCTCTTTACCTTAATTTTTCTCTAACCTCCTTTAAAAACTAAAAATAGCATGCAAAAAAAAAATCTCAAATGAGCTGTACAAAGTAGTAAAAAAATATTTATTTTAATAGTTTAAGAACTAAAATGAGATTTTTGAAATAATATAAGGACCAATAAAGTCATTTATTCTAATACGTTAAATGGAATTGATTTTTTCAAAATAATAATGATATGGACACATAATTTATACCAGAACAAAAAGATATAATATAATATACATTCTAACCAAACCTTGTGCTTCCAAAGTAAATCTATATGGACACGCATAGTTAAAAACCTAAAGCACGCATTCTACATCAATTTCTCGCGTCTCAAGCATATTACCCTTTTTATTATTTTTTTTGGAAAGCGTAACATTGTTACATTTGCATTAAAAAAATTGTTCATTTTCCCGTCCGAATTGGCGAAAATTCGTTTAATTTTCGAAACGGGGCCTTTTTTCATCTACGGGCCGAACTTAGGTGGGTCCCACACCCAAGTCCTCCAAAGCCGAAGGTTCGACATTCCGTGCGGGTGGGAGTCACCATATTATGAACGATTCACTTAATATAATAACAAAGCCTTTTAATACTTATATATATATATATATATATATATATATGTCAAGACGAAACTCACGGAGATCAATTTCAATCTCTTTATCTTTCACAAAGAACCAAATTTATATTTTCCGAAAAATAAAATAAAATAAAAATGAATAATTTGCAGAGACCCAGACGACGGTGCGAGGGTACGGCCATGGGCGCCATCGTGCTCGATCTTCGACCTGGCGTCGGAATCGGACCTTTCTCCCTCGGTATTTCGTTGTTTTTTTTTTCCTATTTTTATTATGACAATTGTGTCCTTCGATTTCGAATTGGAATTGGAATTGGAATTCATCTGAGAATACTCCCA
Source organism: Parasponia andersonii (assembly GCA_002914805.1). Taxonomy (NCBI): domain Eukaryota; kingdom Viridiplantae; phylum Streptophyta; class Magnoliopsida; order Rosales; family Cannabaceae; genus Trema; species Trema andersonii. The sequence goes on from JXTB01000044.1 coordinate 1,343,613, forward strand.
GCCATTTTTATTTTTGAAAAAATAATTTAGGGACATCTGGAATTGACCCATTTTGTTATGTGGTTTTGAGTATAAGGACTAAGAATCAAGTGGGCGTTTTTTTTTTTTTTTTAAATGTTTTTAGAATTTCGCTTTGTTCTGTTTGTGTTTGTTTTGTATATGAAGACTGATCAAATTTTGCTCAGGTATGCCAATTTGTGAGGCTTTTGCCCAAATCGAACAGCAGCCTAACATATACGATGTCGTCCACGTTAAGCATTTTGACGAGGTGTGCATCTTTAAATGTCAACTGCTAAATGGGGTTTCTTTGGTTCTTTTATGATTTCAAATGAACATTATGATGTTATTCCCATATCCCTTTTCGGGCTTTTTTCTTTTTTTTTTTTGGTTTGTTTGTACTTGGTTTCTGATTTACTTGGATACCTTTTTGTGGGAAATTTGAGAAAATGTGTGTGTGAATATAATTAACAGCCTTACATTACTATGCCTACTTGTTTGCAGGATCCACTTAAACTGGATATTGTAATTAGCTTTCCTGACCATGGTTTTCATCTTCGTTTTGATCCCTGGTCACAGGTATTGTTTCCCATGTATTCCAATTTGTTATTTTGTATAGCTGATGTTACGTACAGTTACTAATATTGTGTTTTATATTGGGGTTCTGTTCTGATGTGAATCTTTTACAGAGGCTACGCCTTATTGAAATTTTTGACGTAAAGCGACTTCAAATGCGCTATGCCACTTCACTTATAGGGTGGGTACCTAAGCCTTAGTTGTAATTGACTATGCTGTGGGCATATTGCTGACCCATATTTCTATTCCCAGAGGGCCATCGACTCTAGCTACTTTCGTGGCTGTATATGCACTTTTTGGACCAACCTTTCCTGGAATTTACGACAAAGATAGAGGAGTTTACACTCTATTTTATCCAGTATGCCCGAGACATAACTATGGTGCATTTCTGTTTTGTTTCCCTTTTAATCATTTATGTCTTACTGCGATTATGGGAAATTTTCTTGTCTTTACATTTCAGGGACTATCATTTGCTTTTCCAATTCCAAGCCAGTATACAGATTGTTTCCATGATGGCGAAGGTATTTTATCAACATTCTTCCCTTTTGACTTTTCAAGCTCTAATTGGTTAACATTGGTCCTTGTTCATTATGACAGCTGAATTACCATTAGAGTTTCCAGATGGCACAACACCAGTTACATGCCGTGTCTCTGTATATGATAGTTCTACAGACAAAAAAGTTGGTGTTGGACCCTTAATGAATAGGGCTTCTGCTCCACCATTACCAGCAGGTAGCCTGTACATGGAAGAGGTGCATGTTAAGGTTAGCTTCTTCCTGTTAGATTTCCTCATTCCGATCAATGCAATGGATGATGGAAGAAATTTGCTTTTATCTCTTGTTACAAACATTTCTATTGTGATAAGTGTTAGTATACAAGAGTTGAACCATGGTTAGGAAGAGTAAAGAGTTGATGTTTGTTTCTTAAGATATGTTACTGTTTGCCAATTAGGTTACTTGTATGTTTTGTTTAGTTATCTAGCCCCAGTTGACTATAAATTCTTTGATCTAATTCAATTTTTGTTATGCCAGCTTGGGGAAGAATTGTACTTCACAGTTGGTGGCCAGTGTATTCCTTTTGGCGCCTCACCGCAGGCAAGTTTTATTCAAAACTGCTTGAGCTCTACTTATCTTTTCCCTAAGATTGCTGGTCAATGCTTTCTTGATAGTACAATAACTGTCTTTACGTAATTCACATTTCCAGTTTGTGTCTTTTGAGATTTGTCCAGTATTATGGTTTATTCTCTCATGGTTTCTTTTTAGCTGCAGGATGTTTGGACTGAATTAGGTCGTCCTTGTGGAATTCATCAGAAGCAGGTTTTTCTATAGCTTGAAATAGAACGTGGTGCTTTTTTACACTGGTAATACGTATTTGCTTCTGATATCATTGTAGTTTCGCTAGAATTAACAGGCATGATTTTTGGTAAATAGGTTGACCAAATGGTCATTCACTCTGCCTCAGATCCTCGTCCGCGTACAACTCTCTGTGGTGATTATTTCTACAATTATTTCACCCGAGGCCTAGACATACTGTTTGATGGGCAGGTATTCACTTTGTATCTGTTTTTAAGTCTTTGCATAATCACATTTCTTTGTAGCAATTCCCTGATTACTGTTTTGTATTCGCAGACTCATAAAATCAAGAAGTTTGTTTTGCATACAAACTATCCTGGTCATGCAGACTTCAATTCTTACATAAAATGCAATTTTGTTATTTATGGTACTAACCGGAAGTTCTTTTCCTTCTGTTTATATTTTGGTTTAGAATTTTGAACATGGAAGTTTGAGCTAAGTTAACTTTGATTTTTTGGTAGTTGGGGGTTCATATCAGGATGTTAAACAAAAGATAACACCAAGCACCAAGTGGGAGCAAGTAAAGGTAATAGATGTCTCTCCCTTTTCTGTTGGACTGGCTAAAAGATAGTATATCTGCTTTTTATATTTTGGTTTTCAATTTTGGTGCACCCTTTTTATTTTTATTATGATCAACAGCTTTGCTGTATGCCTCATTTATTTGATTGAAATATAATAGAGCTATAATGATCTATTATAATTTTTTTTTTGGTTACCATACATTACAAGATTGCTCTTTCTTTACTTTGTGCATTTCATTTCGCTGATGACAATAATACAAAACTACAGGAAATTCTTGGGGACTGTGGTCGAGCTGCCATCCAAACACAAGGTTCTACAAGCAATCCTTTTGGATCCACTTTCGTTTACGGTTATCAAAATGTTGCCTTTGAGGTGAGTTTTCCATGAATACTTAATCCACCTTGTTGTATTTTAATTTATTCTCTTGAGAAGAGGAAAATAAAAAAGTTAGCTGAGTTATATTTGGTTATAAGGATTACTTTTCTAAACTTTGATTTATAGTATGATTGGTTTAACAAATATTCTGTTAATATTATTAGGTGATGAAGAATGGTTATATCGCAACCGTGACTCTCTTCCAATCATGATGATCATATTCTATGGTGCGTTGCATCTGGCATCCTCTTCTTTTCATTGTTAGCCGTTGTTGCATAGATATACTCAGAATGCCATTAACACGGTTTCCTTTTTAAAATCCTTTTAGCTATTAATTTCTCTTCTTTCTTGCATTTCCATTTACCTGCAGCAATATGTCAACTTATTCTTCTGCAAATCATATTAAATAATAGATGGTGCTATATGACAACTTAAATCTCACCTCCAGATTTTCGTGATACTTATTTCTATGGAAGTCTGATTGTCACTGCAGTTTTTGATATTTTGCTGCTCCATTTTGATTTTTGGTTGCCTAGATGGATTCTGGTGCTTCTGAACGAGTCAATTGGTAACTGTGCAGTTGGTGTCAAAGCAGCAAAATCTGCTTATAGAAACTAGAATTCATGATGGTATAGGGAGTGACGATAAATGTACAGTTTATGTATTAACTTGTATAGATCTTTGATACTTACGGAGATTGTAATTATGTATATGTTTAATTAAATATATATTTTTAAGAGCCCTTAATGTTCTTTCCTCATCCTCTATTGCATCATTGATTTACAATGTCAGTTGCATGTTGCTGATGGAATTTTCACATCAATCCAAGTGGTTAGAATGAAAATTTTCACGTCATCTTTTCCAAGTTACAGAATCATGTTAAATCCTAGCAACAAAATGAACAATATATCGATGTTCTCTCTTGAAACTAATACAATTTTGGAAGCCATTCATAGCCGTTGATAAAATCGACTGAAATAAATGGTTTTGCTTCTTGTGGAGTTAGTTCCCTTGACCATGGTACACGCCCTCCAACTTCAGCACCTGGCCCTGTACACTTGTATTGTCCGTAAAAGACAGACCTGCAAAACAAGAACAATTCTAACTTGAGTTGCACTAGTCGCTTGCGTTTCTCTTTATTTCAGCTTCTATTCCTCTCAATACTGGTACAATCTTAACTAAAATTTGTCAAAAATTTCAAATTATTGTGGACATAATTCCTTGTCCTCAGTCCATGTCTCGTAATTTGAATGTTCTAGTTATTTTGCAGCTTTCAAAGATGATGCGGCAAAGTATGGTTTGTGTTCAAAATGATATGTTTTGAGCCTTAAAGTAAACTTGAAGAGGAAAGAGAGAGTGTTGGAAAACGTACATGTCCCTGTTTCTGTCTCCCCAGTCATACCATCCTCTGGGATTGACGATGTTGTCCATGTAAGTGTAAGCAAAGACGACCGTAGAGAAAGTGCCCCATGCCCTGCCCAAGTAGAGGGCACCTGAACCAGTAACCTTGCAATTAACAAAGGAGAAGCCAGTTTCCTGAAGCATGTTTTCTCTCTTCTGGGCAGTGAGGGCACCACATTTGTTGGTGGTGGCATGTAAACGACAATCTTTATAGAGAGAAAGGCCATTGCCAAATATGAAGTCCACAGAACCCTCAATATAACAGTTCTCAAAGTAGTGCCTCCCAATGTGATCATAGAGTGTGTCTTGTGTTCCTATGAACTTGCAACTTATGAAGGCTGCTGTGTCAGCTGAGATCCTAAGAGCCACTGCTTGCTTTCCCAGAGCTCCCGACGGCGGTGATGGCGCTTTGTTCTGTTAACAAAGTGCACTACATGTTATAAATTGGACACATTAGAACAGCATATAATACTAAGTCGGGACAACTCAACCTACGAATTAGCCTAGATTATTTTGATATTTGGCTTACATTGAAGGTGACATTCTTTGCTATGAAATAAGGAGAATTGACAGCAAAAGTTGCTGAACCAAAGGTACCCAAAGGCTGGCCACTCTGTCCCAATCTGTCAGCTGTGTCGTCCCACTCGATAATGGTATTGTCTACACCAGCACCTTCCAAGGTAATGTAAGCCATGGTCTTAGGAATCTCTACCTTTTCCCTGTATTTGATAAAAAGTAAAAGAAAAACTTGATTTTATTGTGAACAAAATAACACAAAAACCAAAGCTAGATAAGTTCCGTAAGTGACCGTTTGAAGAACTATAATACATATACATATATGTTTGACATATATACCTGTAAATCCCTGGAGCAAGCGAGATAACTACTCGACAGTCATTTACTAGTGGGAGTGAGCTAATGGCCCTTTGTACCGAAGTAAAAGTTCCTAATCTTGGGTTTTGATTGACTTTTATAGTAAAGCAAGGATCAAACTTGTTAGTTGCTTTTTGGAAGAGAGTGTGTTTATTGAATGAACCCATTCGGTTCACCCAATTAAGGTAGGCTTCTTCAACCGAACTGGTCAAAAAACTAACGACTTGGAACATAAAAATAAGCAACAGAAGTTTCGAACTCATTGTTTGAAACTTTGAAGCAGGTCTTTGAACCAAACTTTTCAATGGAGTTGGAAATAGAAAAAGAATGAAAATTTGTGTTTTTTGTTGCAGAAAGTGATAAGGTAAAGGACCGACCAATAAGTTTTTACAAGTAAGAGGTTTAAAAAGGAAAGAGCAAACAGAATCTGACACAATTTAGCTGTATGTACCTCGTCTCTTTTTACTATTAAGCCAACGAGAATTTTAGACCAGAGAAATGGCTTTTCCTCTTGTCCGTTTTAGGAGAGTATAGAAAAGAATAAAATAAATAAATAAAGTCTATACATATGTATGTATTTATATGCATAATGTGCTTGGTCCAAAACCATTTAATATGTTGAGACAATAATGATACTTAAATGAGGGGCAAAAAGGGAAATAAACCAGAGACTAGTTGAGTGGAAAATCGTGCTAAGCAGACCTAGTAATTCGGCCGGGTCCAACGGCTGTCCCGTGGGCCGGCCCGACCCGGTACTTTTAGGGTCCGGGCCAAGCCCGACCCTAGGAATAAGGCCGGGCTGAGCCTGGGTTTCGCGGCTCGGTTCGTTTTTTTTTTTAGCCAAATTCGTCTGGACTCTTAAATATATATAAAAAAAAAAGGTAAAGAGCCTAAAATTCGTCTGGGCCCTTTGTTCCAACAGTAACAAATGTTACTGTTGGATTTATATCAATTTTTTTTTTTAGTTTGAACTATTTTTTTAAATTAAAAAAAAAATATTTTCTTACACTATAAATACTCTACACTCTCTACTCTTTTTTCACACTTACAATTTTCAAATACTCTCTTATTTTCTCATTCTTTCTCTCTAAATCTCTAATTATATTCTCAATTTTTTTTTTCTCTCTTATCTAACTACTATTTACTAATTATTAGTAATTATATTTTATAGTCTCCAAAGTCTAAATACTCCACAACTCATAAAGCTTAATTGAAGATGATTTAATTTATGTATCATAATTATCTTTTTAATTTATTTAATTTGTAGCATATTTAGTTGTTTACTATTATTACTAGTATAATAGTTAGTAGTTTGTAGTTACTAGTTAAGTAGTTAGTAACTTAGTAGTTCTACAAGACTTTGTTTTTAATTTTAATTCAATTGTAATTTTTTACAATTAAGATAGTAATTCATTGGTTTGTAGTTTGTAGAAAATTTATTAGAATATTATATTTTAAATTTAAATGAATTTTTAATTTTTAGTAGTTTACAATTAAGTTAGTAGTAGATAATTTATTAAATATATTTTCAATTAATTTGTAATTTATAGTTATTTACAATAAAGTTAGTAGAAACTAGAAAGTTTATTACAATATTAAAATTTTAATTTCAATTAATTTGTAGTAGTTTACAATTACGTTAGTAGAAGTTTATTAGAATATTATATTTTAAATTTCAATTTATTTGTAATTTGTTGTTATTTATAATTAATTTGGTAGAATATCTATATTTGTAATTTCGATTTATTTATAGTTGTGTATAATTTTAATATCTATATTTTTAATGTAGGATATGGATATGTCAAAAAATATCCATATTGATTTGGAATTGGATGACGACCAAATTCGCATAGCTGAAGAGGGTGACCAAGTCCCCGAAATATAAACTAATCCAAATGCTAGTAGAAGTTGTTCATAATTTCAAGATAGTTGTTCGCCAAGTGCAAGCACGACCTCCAAACATGCAAGGACAACTTCCAATGTATGAGACCATTTCGATCCATAATTCAAAGATGAGGCTGATGGTAAGAAGACAAAAATGGCAAGATGTAAATATTGTAAGAAATTATTAACTGCTAAACTATCTAGCGGGACCGCTCATTTGAATAGACATAGTGATGCATGTATCAAAAAACACAAAAAAGACAAGGAGCTTACTCAATCAACTCTTCAACTCAACAAGGATGGTTCGGTAAGTTCTTGGAACTATGATCCTTTAGTAGCTAGGGAATCTCTAGCACGTTTAATTGCTATAAAAGATTTACCATTAGGTTTTGGTGATTGCAATAGCTATGAAGATCATATTAGCAGATCTTATTATCCAAACTTTAAAAGAGTTTCTAGAAATACTACTAAGAGTGATTTGATTAAAGTTTATGAAAATATGCGTAAAGATTTAATATCTGAATTAACTTCATTAAACTTTTGTATTGCATTAACATCTGATATTTTGGGTGCTAATTCTAAACAAGATTATTTAAGTGTAGTTGCACATTATTAAGATTCTAGATGGATAATACAAAAAATAATAATTGGTTTTTGAGTCGTTGATAATAAATATACTGCTGAAATTATTAAGATAGAATTTTAAATGTTATTGAAAAATATGGCATAGCGAATCGCATTATCTCTATTACTTTAGATAATGTTACCGCAAATACAAATGCCATAAAATTACTTAGCAATTTGGTAAGTTCATACACTGGAGGATTCTTACTGCATCAACGTTGTGCATGTCATATCATCAACCTTATCGTCAAATCAGGTATGGATGTTATAAGTGTATATATTGAAAATATTTGATCTGCTATTGCTTATATTCATGCTTCTAATCCACGCATTGCTGAATTTAAAAGATATTACATAGCTCAAAGATTAAAACCAAGAAAATTCCAAGTTGACATGCCTGTAAGGTGGAATTCCACTTATTTAATGTTGAAAAATACATTACCACATAAAATTCCAATTACTATGTTTTACAATTCAAAAATAGGTTCATTAGTATTGAAAGATGAAGATTGTTCATTTGTGAAAAATTTGTATAATTTTTAGACATTTTTCATGAAGCTACTGTTGCATTATCTGGTATTTATTATCCTACTTCTCCAATTATTTTACGTCATATTTTTTTTATTACTGAAATATTTTGTAAGGCAAGATGTGACCCTATATTTGAACCAATTATAACATGTATGCAAGAAGTATTTTTAAAATATTGGTTTCCAATTCCTTTATTATATTCATTTGCTTTTATTTTAGATCCTAGAGGTAAATTAAATGGTCTTTCTAATTTAATTAGCTATATTTCTACATGTTTTGAGATAGACTATACTACTGAATATACAAATACTCGTGACAAATTTTTTGAAGTGTATAGCATATATGAAGCTAAGTTTGGCAGTAATCAATAACAACATACTCCTCCACAAGAAACTGAAGAACAGTCAAAAAATAAGTCTTTTTGGAGCATGGTAGGTTCTCATCCTCATCATCAATATCATCAAGTTCAAGTCAACTACTACCACCAATAAATCTACAACAATCCTCTGATCTTACTCAATATATTGAGCTAGACTCTGATATTATCCCCAATGATGAGAACTTCAAAGTTTTGGAATGGTGGCATAAGCGTCAACCAAAATTCCCGGTACTTTCACAATTAGCCCGTGATGTTTTAATAATTCCGGTGTCCACGATTTCTTCAGAGTCTGTTTTTAGTACGACTAAGATGATAGTAGATGAGCGGAGGACTTCGTTGGCTCCTGAAATGGTTGAAGTGTTAGCATGTGTTAAAGATTGGGAAAAAGCGGCAAAGCGAAATCAAAATACTATTCGTATTTGTAATGAAGAATTGGCCGAAAATTTCAATAACTTGTACATGAATGATGATGATGAGTCATAAACTCATAAAGTCATAATTAATGATATACTAGTTTTTTCAAGTAATAATTTGAATTGTAATAAATGATCATTAATAAAATCAAATTTCAATATTTCAAATTTATTTGTTTCATTATTTTTCTTAATATCCTATTTAATTATTATTAATTTTTTAACAATAGAAAATATATGTAGTTTATGTTATCAACTTTTTTAAATGAAAATTCAAATAAAAAATTTAAATTTAACATGTTAAAAAAAGTTGTTAAAAAAAATCAAATAATAACCAAAAAAAAGGGCCGAATACAGACCGGCCCGATTTTGGCCCATCAAAAAGCCCGACGGGCCAACAGGCCCGGACCGGTCACCCCCTAAAACCCGTGATGGGTGGGCTGGGCCGGGCCGGCCCGCTCATTTTGCCACCTCTAGTGCTAAGCGTGGTAGAAGGTGAGAAAAGTTATTATGCGGGATGAGCCATGATTTCTTATTAGAGGTTGAATTATAATTATAATTTTAAAAATAATTGAAAATAATAATATAATTATACTAGTTGCTTTCTTCATCTTTTTTTAAATGTTTTACGATGAGTTCATTGTTAATACCATTAAAGATGTTTAGCAGCTTATCTCATTAACTTATTGATCACTCATTTTATTTATTTTATTAAAGTGATCATTCAACTTCCAAAATTACTTATCAATGATAGAATATAATAATTTTGTACAAAAATAATGTAAATTTATGATTTTCTAAACTTTACTTCGTGATTGACGTTGAGAAAAATGGTATCATCCACATTAGAAATAATTATATTATGTTTTTCATTAAAAATATAACTTCATTAATCGCCTCTCTTCATTTGCAATCGTTTCTTTTACAATTAGACCTAATTTATAACAATCACAATATCTTGATCTTTTCTTTATAATACTTTTGATAACTCATTTGTCATTCCCAATAATATCCTCATCAAATATAAAGTGAACACAATTGATAACATAATTTCCAATGAATTACTTGCTTCATATCTTTGACCGTAGTTTGTTTTGTTATTTACAATCATCTCAAGAACATCAATTTTAGAAGACAACATATTAATCAAGTTTAATACAGTATGATAATGAGATTCTTAATAAGTATCACCATGTCTTTTAAGAATGCTTTGTTAATTTAAATCTTATCCTCATGAGATACCACCACTCTTGAGTGGTTTAAATATTATGGCATCATGCATTTATTGAAGAATATCACAATGCTTTGAGTAAGCTCCAATAATATTAATTACCATACTAGTATTCAAACTAAGAAGTGATGCTTATAGAACTTTATTATATTTCCAAAAGTTTTAAGGAGACTAAATTATTTTTACACATTTAATGAATATTTAATGTATATTAATTTTTTTTTTACACATTTAATGAATATTTAAAAAAAATTGAGAGGAGCCCCTCTGCTAGTGTGCTAGCTTTATCCGTGATTGTATATAACTTGGATGTTTCAAAATGTCATGATGAAGATATTACCCCCCTTCCCCCAACAAAAGCACATTAAAACGAAGAGTGCAATTTCTATATAGCTTTTGACAAGCCTATGTTAGAGAGAATAAGATATAAGAGACGGTAATATGGGTATGTAAAGAAGTTTTTCTTGTTTTGTTCACTTTGTTTAGATCTTTTCCTACCACATTTCATAATCATGTATTTATGCCTACGTTAAAAGGACATCATTCATGTAATAAAAAACATTTCATAGCCATCTACAAAAGATGGTAAGATGGGCATCTAGAGAAGTTTTTCTTGTTTTGTTCATTTTACTTAGATCTTTTCCTACCACATTAACGGAATTTTTTTTATTACATGGATAATTTTTATTACATGAATGAACAAAACAAGAAAAACTTTTTTACATGCCCATATTACCATCTTTTGTAGTACAATTTCTATATAGCTTTTGACAAGCCTATGTGAAAGAGAATAAGATATAAGAGATGGTAAGAAGGGCATGTAGAGAAGTTTTTCTTAGATCTTATACTTACCATATTTCATAGCCATGCCTTCAAACGACATCATTCATGTAATAAAATATTATCTATGTAATAAAAGAGATTCCGCTGCCGGAACTTGAACCCAGGTCTTTGGGGTGAGAGCCGAACATCCTGACCAACTAGACTACAACAGAGTGATGTTCATTTGGTTTGAGCTTTTTTAATCTATAGATTAAAAACGATAGGGGTAAGACAGAGACAATTTCATTGATTTGTCTTCATACTAGTGGTCACAACATTTAAACCCTACGAAATTTGTAATATTATATAATTTTTTTTCTTTTCAAAGAAAATGGAATTATAAGATCTACTTAATTGGGTCGAAAATTTGGCCAAATCTTAGGAGAGATAGGGCACAAGGCTTACAAGACTGGACTCTATTAAGCTAAAGCATATAATCCAACTAAATCTTTTTATCATAGGTCATAACAGATTGAATGTGTTGGTAATGAATTCTATGAAAACATCTAAACTAAGATGCCTGTACTGCAACTCTCATCCTGTAAGCCAGACATGCCAACTAATTAAACTAAGCGTAAAGATTACAATCAGCCACCAAACCATGCACCTTCACGCACGAGAACACGATTGCATCAAACTAGAATAATCGTTATAAAAGTGCTTGTGACAAACAATATATGAATATAGAAACAGGATAAACAAAATTTTTTGAGTTACGTACATGATCAAAGTCAAGAAAATTAGAAATTTAAAAGGAAAAAAAAAAGCTTTTTCACTAGTCCAAATTCCACTATATGATAGGAAAATATAGAAGAAAAACAATATTGGTGAGTTGAGAAAGTTTTCAATATGAGGATTTATATGACCCTAATAAATTTTTTTGCTTGGAAAATGTTTGGAAGGAGCAATCAACCGACGTATAACATACCTAGCGTTATTATAGGACTTCTCAGACGTTGACATGAATGTTAATTAAACGTCCATTATCTAAAAAAGTTCGCTGAAAACCCTAAATTGCATATTATATCTCTTAAAAGGAGGAGCGATATGCACTCATACTATAAAAAAATAAATCTTCAAATTTAAGACCTAAGAGGTCCATCGAACACTAAAGCTCGTACTACAAACTCATCACGAAATACCTCATTTGAAAACGTTTTCAAATTACATATTATATCCTTTAAAAAAAGAGTAATATGCACTCATACTATAAAAAAATAAACCTTCAAATTTAAGACCTAAGGGGTCAACCAAATACACAAATTCGTACTACAAACTCATCACGTCTATCTCACATGGTAAAATAAAAAAATCTTGAGGCAAAGATATATAAATGCTCCTTCAAAAGTCCAAAATAGAAAATAAAATTGAAATTAAAAGTTTAACGCTAGAAAATATACAAATAAAACATTAGATTCCTTTACCGGACTTGCTGAACCCATGCATGATGCAATTAATGGTTTAAAACCCTTGAAAAGAAAAGTAAAAAATGCGATAAGAAGTTTAATCCCTTAAAGATACAAAAATTCCGTTGCCGGGACTTGAACCCGGGTCTTTCGGGTGAGAGCCGAATATCCTAACCAACTAGACTACAACGGAATGATGTTAACGGTAAAATTATTTTAATATTAAAAATACAAAAGCAACTGGAAAGACCAGTAAGAGGGTTTTAGTGCTACTCCTCTTACTAAGCCCTTCTCTTGCTGGCTCTCTCTCTCCCCGTTTTTCCTATCCGTTGCAGGAAGCTCGCGCCTCCCGAGAGAAGAGAAGGCTTATATATATATATATATATATAGTTTCAATCCTTGTGCTTCTTTTCCTCCATAAGAGGTACTTTTTTTTCAAATTCTTTCTCTTCTTCGATTCTGATTCTCGGTTCTGGATATAGTTTTACGAACCCAAATTTCGTTTCATTTTCTTTTGTCATCCCATAATTCTTTCGGTTTTAAGTTTATTGCTTTAGTAGGAGACGATTCAAGCTGTTCAACTATTTTGGAATTGTGATGAACTAGTGCAATTGTTCTAATGGGTTTAAAAATAATAATCCTGAATTTTTATTTTGTGGGAAAAATATTGAAGTTTTTTTTTTGGTTTAAAATCCGTTTAATGTTTTGTGGGAATGGGGGGGGGGAATTTTCTTTAATTGTTTTTCTGATTAAAAATTTGAACCCTTCATTTAGCAGTGGGAAAATCATTGGGGGTGCATAGAGAAAATGACCGTGTCTGGGTTGACTGGTAGTCCGTCGAGATGTTTTGTCCGGATACCCGTAAGCAGTTCCAGTTTGTTAAGTGGGCGAGTCTCGAATTTTCCTCAGGCTCTGAAACCTGTTGGAAAGATGGAGGTACTTCGTCTGGGAAGGTATAGCTCATACATAATGTTAGCATTTATAAAACAATATATGGTGGTTCTGCTTCCACACACACTTGTTATTTTCCCATTTTGTGATGCACGTAAGTTATATGGCTGGTTCTGTCCGAAGGTGGAATCCGCAACAAAAGAATTACTTGATCAAGTGCGCAATGGATGCTTCTTATGGAGATATGGCTGATCAACCATCTGGTAATTTTTGCCTTTATGTTAGTTGCCTTCTAATACTAGGCATTCTTGTTCTGCATCAAATATATAATTGACAATGAAAAGAAATGCAGTTGGAATATCTCTATTCAGTGCATTCTTTCTTTTCCCCAAAATAAATAGAGATAAAACTTATTTGTTCGTGTTCATTCATATCACAACAAGATGGACTTTACCTAGGCTAAGAATGGACCCAACTATTGAATCTTGGATGGAACATTCTTTCACCTATTCTTCCCCACTCTTTTCACTACACAAGAATATAATCCTATTTTCCCAACTTGGATCAAACAAGAGAAATAATCTAACATAAGATTTATATGCATATATTCACGATATGTTCTGTATGGTCACCGGGCTCATGAATTATGTGTAAAGTTATGACCTTGAACAGCGTCTAGTGTTTTTTTCTTTTTATATGCTAATATGTATGAAATTTCCTATTTGCTTTTAGGTAGCTCGAGTTGTGTTGAATATCTTATCTTTGGATATTTCTACTTTAGGAGTTCATTATTAAAGCGCTGTCTTAGACATTGTTACAAATTGGTGTTGTTCACTCTCTGAAACTTCCTTCTCGATTGCCTCTGCAAGCTCAGCTATTTTTCCTAGGATCAATGTAAGGGACCCATACAAACGACTAGGAATAAGTAGGGAGGCTTCAGAAGACGAAATTCAATCTGCGAGGAACTTCCTTATTCGACAGTATGCAGGGCACAAACCTAGTGTAGATGCAATAGAATCAGCTCATGACAAGATAATCATGCAGAAATTTTATGAGAGAAGGAACCCAAAAATTGACATTAAGAAAAAGGTCAGGGAAGTCAATCAGTCCCGTGCTGTGCAGGCTGTGAGGAGTAGGTTTCAGACTCCGTCCACGAAATTCATCCTAAAAACCTCTATTGCATTTATTGTACTTGGAGTGCTTACTGTGCTATACCCAACTGAAGAGGGCCCAACTCTCCAGGTAGCCCTTTCCCTGTTGGCAACAGTCTATTTTATTTATGATCGGCTGAAGACTAAACTCAGAGCTTTTCTCTACGGGTATGAGTATTTCTTGCTCTTTATATGTGTATTACCTTTAAACATATGCATGTTTATGTTATTTTTCTCAAGTTTTATTCTGCTGTACAATGTTTCTATGTAGAGGATGCTGAGGTCTTGAATTGACGATGGCTTATTTTATGCTGTTACATTATGAGCTCATATTTTTATGGATTACTCTCTTCTGCATTTCATAAATTATGCCTGTTGGTTCTGAAATGATGATAAATGAATAAGGAATGACATTGGAATAACAGTTTTATTGCTGTATTGCAGTGCCGGATCCTTTATCTTCTCGTGGCTCTTGGGAACTTTCTTGATGGTGTCCGTAATTCCACCTATACTTAAAGGACCAAGGAGTTTTGAGGTTACAACTTCATTGATAACCTATTTGCTGCTCTGGGTTTCATCTACCTATCTGAAGTAGTGTGCCTAGCTTACCCGTGAACCCCAATTTTGCTGGACTCGACCAAAGATTTAGCTTATATGCACAACTGTATGCTTTTTGTTACAGCATCCGTCTTTTCTGACAGTGTTTTGTTAAAAGGCGACCTAGGTTATAGACAAGAGAGATTTGTGGAAGTGACTGCTTTTGTTTTGGGAAGAAAGGATGTAAATCAAGTTCAAAGTAGCACATTTAAGCTATACATGATATTTTTGGTCCTTATCTTAAGTAGATTTTGATTGGTGATTGCTAAGTTTCTTTCTTGGCATGGAGCTAGTAACAAATGTTGAAACAAGAACAATGGTGAATGGTCCGAAAGAGTGATTCTCTATAGATGTACGTGGACAATTCATGTGTGGTGCAATAGTAGACATTTGGGGAAACCTTTTTGTACCCTCTAATTCATCTGAGCTGTAGGTGTCCCAGGCTCCCAGCTATTGGTGGTTGAGGATGTTCTGGTTTTTAGTTTTCATGGTTCTTGCAAGCGTGGCCTGGCCGTGGAACTCCTCCAATGTCCTTTTGTGTGATTCGCTTCTGCTCTTCCGCGATTTAGTGTAACGTGTCAGATATTATGTACGTCAGGCGTTTGCAAGGTTTTTTGGACGCAAATAATGGTCTAAGCAACAGCTTTATCTACAACCTTATCATATTACTCTCATCTAAGAGAGTATATTGGAGACTTATAACAATTTGCATTATTAGTCACTCTCCCATGTTAAGGCTTATCAACAACAATGGTCTATGAATATAAACATTTATACGTGTAAAGATATATGGGGAGAGTAACTGATGCTGTGACATAGGATCTCCTTTTATTAGTGCAAGTTACCTATTTGAAAAGTGAGGAAAAAAAAAAGAAGAAAATTCGGTGAAACCTGATTTTTAAATCATCAATGTCATTTCAGAGGCTCCACGACCTTTTTCTCTCTCATGCATGAATGAGTGTAATTTAGATGATTGTTAAAGTGATTATATTTCATATTCTGCGGTGGCTATCAAAGGCCTCCGTTCCACCATCTATTTAATTTTCTCCGTTTTCTCTACTTATTTTTCCACGTTGGAGAGGGCAAAACGAAAAAACAAAACAAAACAAAGAAAATGGAAATATCGGGCTCAACATTTCAGTTCGAGGGGTCATCAATCATTCTCAAAAAGATCATATGTACTACTAAATTTTCCACTGGCATATTATGATGTACAAAATTCCCTCTGTTTCTGGTTTTGCAAAACTGAAGAAAACCAGCCATAAATTCCCACCTTCCATAAATCAACCGGGGTCCTCTCTGCCAGGTAGGAAGCTATAAACCCACTTGGCAAGAATTCATTGTACTGCAGCCTCAAACGTCATATCTCAGACTCTATACTCCAACTATAAATTTTGGCGGATCACAGCAAAATATGCCTCGTGTAATATTTTGTGTCAAAGAGAAAAAAGCGGAGAGAGCTCTTGAAGAAAAGGTCAAGTTTTTCATATCAAACACATTTCATAGAAAATGGCCTCTGCTTCTGTTATCAAGTCAGCACAAGTTCTTGACAAGTCCGGGTGGGTTAAGGGTCAAACTTTTCTCCAACCTTCTATATCAGTGGTTCGTTTCCAACCCATTTCACCTTCTGGCCTCACTGTTCGTGCCGGTTCATATGCTGATGAGCTTGTCAAGACTGCTGTACGTACCATATAATTCTTATAGTTATTTCTAACGTTAACTTTTTATTTATTGTTATTATTATTATTATTTTTCTGGGAAATGGGGTGGGTAGAAAACAATTACATCTCCAGGGCGTCGGATTTTGGCCACGGATGAGTCACATGCGACATGTGGGGAGACTGAAGAGGCTTAGCCTCCATTGGGCTAGAGAACACTGAGGCTAACCGCCAGGCATACAGGACTCTCTTAGCTCGTGGGCTAGGCAGCCTAGGCCAGTATATCTCTGAGGCCATTCTCTTTGAGGACACTCTACCAATCCACCACTGATGGCAAGAAAATGGTCGATGTTCTCGTTGACCAAAACATTGTTCCCGGTATGAAAGTTTAGCAGAATGTCTATCAATGCATACACATGTTACATGTCTATATGATGTCGGAGAATGATTTATAATTTTATGACTTACGGTTGGATGCTGATATTGCAGGATCTGGTTTTCCTTGGCTAGTTCGAACGACGAGTCATGATGCCAAGGTCGTTCACAGTCTGCTTCTTAATACCAACAAGGAGCCTGTTCTCCAAAATGGTAGATCATTTCTTCATTTTTTTTTTTTGAGATACTAGAAAATGACCATTTGTCAGGGTGACACGATCTTAAGATAAATTTATCATACTTCTAATTTTAATCTATTTCATCAGGCCTACAGTGGTTAGCATTCCAAATGGGCCATCTGCACTGGCCGTGAAGGAAGCAGCCTGGGGTTTGGCTCGCTATGCTGCCATCTCTCAGGTAACATGGTGATTTACCAAGACAATCCACTATTGTCACACACCAATTCGCAGTGAAGTAAGGCTTGACATGAAATTTTGCTGAAAGGCTTCGGTATTTATATTATGATCTTTTTCAGGACAATGGGTTGGTGCCAATTGTTGAGCCGGAGATCTTGCTGGGCGGAGAGCATGGGATTGATAAGAAATTTGAAGTGGCCCAGAAGGCGTGGGCAGAGGCGTTCTTCTACTTGGCAGAGAACAATGTGACGTTTGAAGGTATCCTTCTCAAGCCCAGCATGGTCACTCCTGGTGCTGACGGCAGGGACAAGGCCACACCAGAGCAGGTTGCTGACTACTCTCAGACACCTCAGGCAAAGAATACAAAATCTCTTTTCTTCTTCAAGGCAATACATATCAGAAATACAGATCAGAAACAACAGGAGGACTGGAGGAGGAAGATAGCCCTGCTGTCCCAGGAATCATTGTAAGCTCCGAAAACTTTATTTCTCTTTCCCTCTCTATAATGCAGACGTGTCATACAAAAACACTTGCACAAACTTGCACTTGTAACATTATGTCTTCTGTTTTTCTACTTAGTTTGCCAAGTTATATAGCAAATCACTAATGTTGTTTGGTTTTGGTTGAAGAGTTTGTCAGTTGGGCAATCAGAATTAGAGGCTACACTGAACTTGAACACAATGAACCCCTCTACAACACTTGCCTCAAGAAGTGGGGAGGCAGACCAAAGAATGTGAAGAAGACTCGGGATGCTCTGCTTGTCCGGGTAAAGGCCAACTCTCCTGCTCAGCTCGGTAAATACACAGGTGACGGAGAGCCTGAGGAGTCCAATCAAGAGATGTTTGTAAAGGGCTTTGTTTACTAAATCTGTCTTTTCAGTCTTCACTCCAATATTCTTGTCTTGGAGCAATGTCTCTATCCACGTTCTTCGTGGAGACTATTTTTGGGTCTTAAGTTGTACTCTTAGCGACGGAATAGATTAATTTCCTGCCAAGTGGACAATGCTTAGGATGAAACTTCTTTGGAGATTACTTGGAATTAAGGGGGGAAAAACTTGGAACTAGGGCTCTTATTATATAGAACGAAAGGCGGTGGCAATATCCTTCACCGTAGCACATTAATAGTCAAACATAGTAAGTTGAACAACCAAGAAGACACACTTTCATTCCCAGAAAAATAAACACATCAAACTGAACGCATATCACTGTCTTGGCACTGAGACAACCACAAGTCTATGTTGTCTATAATCTTTTGCCTTACTTTGTGAACTGCATCAGGAGAGCTGCATTTCTGGGCATCGCCTGAGAAAGAAGATGGCGGTTTCAGTAAATTAAAACTGAAATTCCAGAAACCAGTGGCTACTGCTATTCATGAATGTCATTTCAAAATAATTTTGTTTTGAGAAACAAAAGAATTTCCGTGATCTAATATACCTTCAACATCCTCGCAAATCAGTTCCATTTGCACAATTCTGGCAGGCGACGATGTAGGAAGGCACCGAAAAAATTCAAAAGTATTTTGCAGGATAATATATCAAACTGACTCAAATTAACTCAAGACTGTCCAAGTCACTGAGGATAATAAAAGCAAACAAAATCGTCTTCAAGTACAGAAAGACTCACAATCTGGAGACGAAGTCTGTTTCGATGCATGACGCCATGGATCCTGTGAACCATTTGTAAATATTATTTTTGTCCCTGCAATTGATCATGACTTCATTAGTTCATGTGGGCTATAAGTAAATACGTAGCCGGTGTTCGTATTCCCAGAAACACAACGTGTGTGTTTGTACTCGAGAGAGAGAAAGAGAGAGAGTTATGCTTGGACCTCCAATTTTTGTGACCCCGTAGTATATATTTGTTGCAGCAATATCAGGATTGGCACCGTCTCCAAAGATATTCCTGCAAAGGTCCAAATGGTATCTGACACAGAAGACCAGTTAATAGAGATTCATAAAGAGTGTACAGGAACCAAAAACTTCTTTTTTAATTTTAAAAAAAATTGTACTAATCATGAATGAAGAGTAGACAAACTAAAACAACTTTCACATATAGTAAACTCATGTATATTAAAATATTTTCAACGAATAAAGGTACAAAATCAAGATGTAGTCGTCAAAACATACCTTGTGTCAACTTTGGAGGAACGGATGCTGTCATTTTTAGGTGCCCGCAACTTCAGTACAAACTTGGAACCACCACAACCGGGTAAAACGGTCTTCAGTAAGATTAGCATTTTTCAAGTACTCCTGATCATATGCTTGAACGCTACTGGAATAATACTCTTTGACATACTTGGCATAGTCATCCTGCATAAAAGCATATATTATTCTTCTTGCCATTAGAAGAACTAGGGAGTGAAATAAAATTTAGGCAGCTCGATGAACAAACATTTTATTAAAGCAGCACTGCTTGCATCTTCAACTCGAGAATGTAATACATCACATTTTTTTCTTTCCCTGTAAGCAATTTTTGTGCATTGTGGGACATTTTGATCATAATAGAAAACTACAAAACATAACTAAAAAACACAACGAACTTCTATAAGTCCGAATCACTATCTGCAATAACGAATAGAGCTGGCCCAGTAAGGCAATCAGATTCAGTATAGACATGTATTTCACAGTCTTATCAATTGGATCCTATAAGGCTTGTCGTAGATCAAATTTACAAAACTTCAAGGCAGATTTGTTTATGTAAACCTCCTTTCAAGAAGAAAAATTCTCCGAAGAATATCTCAAAGAAATAACCAGAAAAATAGGAGCATACCACCAAATCATCTCCATTCGTCTTTGCTTGAACAAGAGGAGGGCAGAGTTGATCAGGATTTCCATACTGAATCTGCAAAACAAAAGGCAGAACCATCAGTAACCGTAAAATCTGAACACAAGAGACACCAAATGTAACCACCTACCACGGAAGCAGCAGCATCAGCCAGATAATAAAAAAATCGCCGTCAATTTCGAGCTGCAAAAACAAAAAACAATCATTAGTTTGCAACTGACTAAATATTTAGCATATATCATAATGATCATTAAAAGAAAACAGAGAAGCAAACCTCAGCTGCACCAAACAATTCACTAATTTTCCTTGTCTAGCAAGTCTTTGTTCGACAAGCCCAGTTATCTCTTGCAACACAGCTTTACATTCTGGACCAGCTGAGACACCAATCTGCATTGGGAATTTAGCCATCAAGGAAGCTTATACTTAAATCAATGATTAATCTTTAACAAAAGGAAATAATGGTGACCTGCTCGTCATACTCGGCGAAGTTATAAACAGCAAGAACAACAGCAGAACTCGCAAGACTTCCACAAGTTAAATGAGGGAATTTCAAACGGAACCATGCACTTAGAGCTCCAGAGTATGAAATCCCAAATACAAACCATGGATTTTAACATTGGTTCTATTCAGCTTCCTATTCAAGGAGTCCTACAACATTTTGAGACAAAGATAAGTCATTTTTTTTCATTAACTGATAGGTGAATTATACTAATTTCCACAAATTCATCGATTATAGAGGACTTGTTTAACGACATTTATGTTTTCTGTTTTTCAATGTTACAAGTGAGACGCATAACAAAGATTTTCTCAAACAACATCTCTGTCGCTCATTTCACTTTTAAAAACAAAAATCACGAAACATAAATATTGCCAAACAAACCCAAAATAATGTAATTCTTGCCCGATAATATTGGCGGAAAATAGCCAAATCAAAAAGGGCCTGCTTGGAAGACAGTTATCTCAAATTCGGAGTGGAAAGTGATTCGAAAGGTGAACTTTTTCCATAGTAACGATGCTCCAGTGATACCACTGCTGCTCCAAACTGGTTTGACAAAACCTGCAAAATGTGACAACAACCCTTTTCACTCCACTCACTTGTGTTTTTCCTCCACCATTAACGAAAGAGCTTCTTCCACTTTCCATTATCCACCACCCAAAAAAAAAAAGACACTTACACTAATATAATCTTTGGTTATACCATTGCAGGGTCCTTCTCCACGGAGTGCAAGGAAAATTGGTCCATCTGGGAGACGAAAATTGTCTAGGAATTCATAATAGCGCTGCTTAAATTGACGGTGATCTTGCAAAATGAGTTTGATACATATATGTACATATATATGAGCCAAAATTCACCATACAATATGTGAATGAGAGAGAGAGAGAGAGGGGTTTGGTTGTACGTAAGGAGAGAAGTGATCGAGAGTCTGATTGAACCAGAGCTCCTCAGTGGTCTTTCAGACAACTTGTCAAACATCATCGAAGGCATTCCATAGCCATAGCTGCAGAAGAGCATTGTGTGGGGCCCATTCTCGAGCCTCGAACCGTGAGAAGGGTCACGCGGATCGCACGTGATCCCGGCATCGGCATGTGGGTCTTCCGAGTTTAAGGCAGAAATCCATCACTGACCCCAAACGACTCAACCGGACAGACCTCAAGTCCATGACAGCTGGCGGTCCGAGGCCCCAAGGGTCTGCTGTCTGGGAACGCCGACCCTCGCCTCAACTGGCACGGGGAACAGAAGCCCCAAGAATCATCAGACCTCAAGTCCATGACAGCTGGCGGTCCGAAGCCCCAAGGGTCTGCTGTCTGAGAACGTCGACCCTCGCCTCAACTGGCACAGGGAACAGAAGCCCCAAGGGTCTTCAGACTGAATGCAATGGAAGACAGCCCCACGGCTCCGGACCCCGACAGGGCATTTAATGCGTTTCTGGGTAGGTGCGCGCGCAGGGACAAGCCGTCCTGACAGAACGGCGATGTGCCCAAATCTCGCTCCTGACGGATTGAAACGATAGGAGGCGACGGAAATCAGGCCGCGGAAGTACAGAAGAGGTCACAGAAATCTCGGTCCATGATGGTGTTAAGATCCGGGAGTGAAAGGTACTAAAGAATATATTATTTTTACTTTTCAAAAGAGGGAGAAGAACACTGTTGATGATCAGAGGACTACATATATGAAAGCTGCGCATTCGAAGAAAGGGACATGCTTTTCTAGAACACTAAAAAAAAGGGCACTTACAAAAAAAAAAGACAATCGGAGAGCAGAAGAAAAAAGAAGAAAACACGAAAAAGAGATAAGTTTGTAAATTGATTTGATACACCTTTTTCCTTGCTACCAAAAAACAACGCAAAGAAAAACCACTGACTTAAGCATCGGAGAGTCTTTGCAGGTGGCCATCCCCGCCTCTCCGATCTCGCTCGGAATTCAGGGATTTGCGAAGTAGCAAGGGCACGTGAACAGTTGGAGAATCCAGCATCAGCAGTTCCTGACACGTGGACGACTGGTGTAAAATCCGCTCCAACACATTGTCATCACCAAAAACGACGGCAAGAACGACGTCGTTCGCCATTTTTGCTCCATAGTATAGTCGTCGTTCTCCTCCTTTTCTTTTCTCTTCACTCTCTCTCTCTCTCTCAGTTTCAACAGTCAGCCATCGCTGCCTACACCAAACAAAAGAAACGCTGCTCTTTTCTCTTCACTCTCTCTCTCTCTCTCTCTCTCAGTTTCAACAGTCAGCCATCGCTGCCTACACCAAACAAAAGAAACGCTGCTTTTTTCATAGGGTTTGTTTACGTTACATTCGCACCATCAGTGTCACTTTTCAATCATTTAAAGTTTCAATTTTACACCTTAAACTACTAAAATCTGCCAGGTAACAGGCCAGCTCGGATTCACTTTCATTCTCTTTTCTTTTTTTTTTTTTTTTATGTCTTTTTAACCAAAAATATTGTTTTTTTTTTCTCAAATTAGCTCGATAACTTTGTTTTAAAAATTGTTATCAAAAATTTCAAAAGTATCTTTATTTTTTAAAACAAATTTAAAATACCAAGAGACATACAAATATTTATACACAAAATACACAAATGCGTGTGTATATATATATATATATATAAATACAAGTATATATGATTATTTCAGTCATTTTTTGCATTTTTTTTTATTTTTAAAAACAAGTAGTGAAATAAAACTTACTAAACATGTTCACATTTTTAAAAATTAAAAACCAAAACAAAATTTTTATTTCTATTTTTAATTTATTTAAATAAAAACCTAGTAATAAATCCAAACAAGCTAGTAATTATTACATTTTTTTTTATTTTTTTCAGAGAAAAAAGAAGAAATGGGAGACCAAAGTGAGTGGTATCTCAAAGTGGTATATCAATAATTCTAAATTTTCAAACATGCATTTATTCCAATAATTCAACTTTTTTCCCTTTTTTGATATTACATCAATCACTCACTTCAACTAGTGAAATAATTTTCCAAATTGGCCTTTTAAGTTAGTGACCACTTGGTCAAATTTTACTATCTATCCATTTAAATTGTAGCAACTTAGTAAGTTAAATTAGTAAGGTCCCGTTTTAGATTTGATTTCTAGAGGCATGTTTTAGAGAGAGAGAGAGATTTAGTAAATTTTTTGCTTTTTGTTGTAGATTGTAGATATTACTCCATAAGGATTGCCTTTATAAAACTGCTTTTATTGTCATCATATAAATTTCTTAAAATGTTATTCTATGCACACATAGAATAATATTTTATGTGTTATTTTGCTTTTTGTTGCAAATTGTAGATATTGTTCCATAAGGATTGTCTTTATAAAACTACTTTCATGATACAAATTTCTTAAAATGTTATGCTATGCATACATAATCATAATTTACCAAATACTTAGATCATATTTTTAAATTACAAAATAATTTTGTAAATAAAACTTAATCAAAAGCGCATACCTTTTGTCTTTCCTCAATTTCCTCTTGCTCACAATAGGGCTACAACCCAACTCAGTAATATCAAACTAGTCATAATTTTATTAGATTTTGATATCTTAAAACATTTTCAAATTTTTTGTTTTCTTCTTGTTCTTTGCATTACTTAATTTTATAGTTTGTGTGTAGAAAGGGAAAGAATTTTTCTTTTCCTTTTGTTACTCGTCAAAACTCATAAGCTGTTTGTCACTGAAACTTGAAAAATAGAATTTTAATAGGTGTTTTTGAAGGGTTGCAAAGAAAGATAGGAAACTATTTTACTATTTAATACCGAAATTGTGCATCTATGTTGATCTCAAAAAAATTGTGCCTCTATGTCTTTTTGATATAGGGGTATTTTGCAAGAGAAAATAATAATAAAAGAGGGTTGGAAATGTGGAAACAGAGCTCCTCATTTGTTATTCATTTTTATTCTTTTCGGACAGAGACCATAAACTACAAATGGACTTCCATTTTTCTTTGTGAAAGCCTCTGTGTTTCGAGAAAATCCGAACCTTTTAATTTTGATTTTGTTTCAAATACATCCTAGTCAACACAATCTGTCGAAATTAGTGAATGAAATACAAGTCTAGCCACCGTAAAAACTGAAAAACTTGACCAAACACATATAAACCTAAAAAATTGTGCCCAAACAAATAAGTTGTTGTGACCATTTGTATCATGTGGGGGCAACTGGAAAAGGCAAACCATACCACAATGAAACGAGCATTATCTGGAATTAAGGGGCAAAAACTTGTAAAACAGAGCTTCTTTCTACATATAGTACATGCAAAAAAGGTAAGTCGTAAAAATTTACTTCACTTTTACAAATTAATAGTTGAACAATCAATTCTAGCAAATATTAAGTAGACACTTATAACTCTCCAAGATAAAAGCACATCAGATGCAACTCTTCTGAGCGTCTTGGCACTGAGACAACCACAGGTCTATGTTCTCTATGATCTTTTGCCTTACTTTGTTAACTGCGTCAGGGGAGCTGCAATTCTGGGCATTGCCTGAAAAAGAAGATGGTCGTTTCAGTATGTTAAAAAACAACTCAGATATTTTAGTGGGAGAAATCAATAACTACTACAATTCATGTATTTTATTTTCACAATACTTCAGTTCGATTTGGAAATGACTAGTTTTGCAGCACCAACATCTTTGATAGTTAGAAAGCCATTAGAAACAAAAGTGCTTCCTTAGTCTATTATACCTTCAGGGCTTAAAGGAGATTGGGGACATCCTCGCAAATCGGCTCCGTGGCCACAATTATGGCAAGTCATGATGTAGGAAGGCACTGAAAAGTTCAAAGGCATTTTCAGGATGACATAACAAATTGACTCAAATGAACCAAAGACTGTCAAAGTCAATGAAGATAATAATAACAGAAAAGTCCTCTTCATGTACAAGAAGACTCACGATCTGGAGATGAAGTCTGCTTTGAAGCATGACGCCATGGATCCTGTGAGCCATTTGTAAATATTATTTTTGTGCCTGCAAATAATCACTACTTCGTTAGCTCATGTGGATTATAGAAATGCAGAGGCAGGTTTTGTATTCATGGAAACAAAATGCAAATGTCAAAATAAAACAGACTGCCTTCAGCCATCATACACTCAAAAATCAATCAGAGGTAGCTAATGTATAATATCACAAAAACCAATTTAATGTAGCAAAATTTGGATAATTTTGTGGATAAAATGAGAGATCTGCAAAAAGACTGTTGCTTAACATGAAAAGCGAGAAAATTGTAAATTTGCGGGAACAAAATTTGTAGGTAGCAAGAGGAATTATGTTTAGACCTCCAATTTTTGTGCCCCCGTAGTATGTATTTGTTGCATCAACATCAGGATAGACACCCTCTCCAAAGACATTCCTGCAGAGGTCCAAATGGTATCTGCCATACAAGACCAGTGATCAGATAAATAGTGTACACAAAATCAAAAACTAGGGTTTTTCTTTTTAATTTTTTATTTCCATTTCCTTCATTTTTCTTCAAATTGTATGGATTGTAGAATGAAGAAGTAGAAGACCAGAACCAAATCTATTAAAAGGCTTCTAAATTAAAATTCATTCAACCGAAAAGAAAAAGTGTAAACGAAAATGTAGTTTTGAGAAAATGCCTGGTGTTAACTTTTGAGGACCGGATGCTGTCATTTTTAGGTGCCACCTGAAAATATGCAACTTCAGTACAAACTTGGAACCACCACAATCGCATAGAATTGTCCTCAGTAAGAGTAGTTTTTTTCAAGTAGTTCTGATTGTATGTTTGAACGTCACTGGAATAATACTCTTTGATGTACTTGGCATATGCATCCTGAACAAAAATACAAACTATTCTTTTTAACATTACAGAAATTGGGAATTAAATCAAATGGAGGCAGCTTGATGAACCATAAGCTTAACATTTTACAGAATTAGCACTGCTTAAATCTTCAACTCTAACATTGTTATGGTAATAGATTTGTTTTTCCTATAAATAATTTTTCTGCAATATGGAATATTTTGAGCATAATACAACCCAGATTGTTGAAGCACAAAGGACTTTTGTACGTCATAAAGTAGCCTGGCCTGGTAAGTTAATGAGTATAGACGTGTATTTAACAGTCTGATTGATCGTATATCCTAGAAGGCTTTTCATAGATCAAACGTATAAAACCTTAAAACAGATTTTTCTCTCCTAAACCTCTAAGAAGGAGAGAGAATTTACGGGAAGCAAGTTGGTGAATCATTGTAAACTAAGCACATTCACAATGACCTCTATATATTATCTAAGGAAATAACCAGAAGAATAGGAGCATACCACCAAATCCTCTCCATTCTTCTTAGCTTGAACAAGAGGGGAGCATAATCTATCTGGATTACCATATTGAAACTGCAAAGTGAAGCGCAGAATTATGAGCAACTGTAAAATTTGTAAATAGGAAACAAGAAAACCAAACACCTACGGCTGTAACAGCAGCATCTGCCAGAAAATACAAGAAATCACCATCAATCTCAAGCTGCAAGAAAAAGAGAGAAAAAAAAAAAATCATCACTCCACATCTGACGAGATATTCAACATACAGCATAATAATCATAAAAAGATAATAGGGGAAGCAAACCTCGGCTGCACCAAACAATGCCTTCACTGATTTTGCTTCCGTAACAAGTCTTTGGTCGACAAGCCGAGTTACCTCCTGCAATGCAGCTTTACATTCTGGACCAGCTGACACACCAATCTGTGCATTTAAGGGGAGTGTGAAGATTGTATTTTCAATTCCCATTTCTCCTAAACTTCTTTTTCTAATTTAATACGCAAACACATTTACTAATCAATGGCTCCCATTATGTAACATAAGAAAACATGTTTTAGAATTTGACAAACAGTAAGCTTAACTAAAAGGGGAAAAGAAAAGACAACAAAAGAAAACAATGGAGACCTGTTTGTCAAACTCGGTGAAGTTGTAAACGGCAAGAACAACCGCAGAACTCGCAAGACTTCCACAAGTTAAATGAGGGAATTTGAGACGGAACCACGCACTTAGAGCACCGGGGTATGAAACCCCAGATACAAACCATGGATTCTCAACACTTGTTCTATTGAGCTTCTTATTCAATGAGTCCTATACCATTTTGAGACAAAGATAAGTGAATTTTTTCATGAAATGAAAGATGGGTTATACTAATTTTCATCAAACTCATCGATTACAATCACATTCTTGCCTGATAATATTGGCGGAAAATAGCCAAATCGAAAAGGGCCTGCTTAGATGACAGATATCTCAAATTTTCAGTGGCAAGTGATTTAAAAGGAAGGCTTTTTCCATAGTAACGATGCTCCAGTGATACCACCGCTGCTCCAAACTTCTTTGACAAAACCTGCAAAATGTGACAACGACCCTCTTAGTCGCTTGTTCTTCCGCCATTAATGAGGACCTTCAACTTAATATATATATATATATATATATATATATATATATATATATGACTTACGCTAAGATAGTCATTATAAATCCCATTGCAGGGGCTTTCGCCACAAATTCTAAGGAAGATGGGTCCATCCGGGATTCGAAAATTGTCAAGATATTCATAGTACCGTTGCTTAAATTGACGGTGGTCCTGCAAATGAACTTGAAATTTAAGCTAAATTCACCTTAAAATGAAATTCGATACATGAATATGAGGAGGAGGAGAGAAGAAATTGGTTCGGTTTGGTACGCACGAAAGGAGAGAAGTGATCGAGAATCTGAGTGAACCAGAGCTCCTCAGTAGTCAAGTATTTGCTTCCAGTAGTCAACTTCTCAGGCATCATCCTTCGATGCATTCCATAGCCATAGCTGCAGGAGAGAGACAAGATCGCCAAAAACGACAACAAAAACGACGTCGTTCGCCCATTTTGCTCCATAGTCCTTTACTTTCGCCTCTTGGATTTGTCTCCGAGTTTCAGTTCAACCAAATACCGGAAAGTATAACGCGGGCATTTTCCATGCTTTTTTTTTTTTTTTTTTTTGGGCTTTGAAAGACCATGCTTTTTAATAGTGTATCTAATTAATGTGTGATTTTTTAACGTAGATTTTTGACTAAGTTGAAAAATAGTCATTTTATTGTAATTCTTTTCTATTGAGGTATTAAAAAAATTTTGGAATGACTTTTTAAGAAAAACAATTTGGAATAGATTTTTAAAGAAAAAATTTTGATAAAAAAATATTTGTATTAAATAGTTTTATATATATGATTATTTTTTAAAAGAATATATATACAGTTAGTTATCGTAAAACTATAAGTATTATCCTTTCAAAAAAAAAAGAAGAAATTATACATATTGTTTTTATTTATTTACTATAATTTTTATTATTGTTATCATTGTTTTTTTTTATTATTATTGTTGTTATTTTTTAAAAAATGTATTGTTATTGTTGTTATTATCATTTTAAAAAAAGTGTTATCCTATGTTAAAATAAGTCTACATGTAAAATAAAATGATATTAAGGTAAATAAATATGTAACACGTGAGATAAAAAAATTAAGATAAATTAAATATATAACGTGTGAAATAAAAAAAATAAAAAAAAAAAAAAAAGAATTTATCGACTAGATAAATTATACGACTTCAAAAGTTCAATTATTTAACTTAAGAAAAAAAAGAGCTTGTAGGAATAAATTTTAAAAAATATATATTTGTATATAATTGTTAATAA
The DNA here is from genome assembly GCA_002914805.1 of Parasponia andersonii. NCBI lineage: Eukaryota > Viridiplantae > Streptophyta > Magnoliopsida > Rosales > Cannabaceae > Trema > Trema andersonii. The sequence continues at coordinate 1,373,016 of JXTB01000044.1, forward strand.
CAATGATGAGATGTAAGTATTGAAAGTTTATAAAAATAAAAATACATGAATCAATAATAGAATGAGAATGAAAAGTAAAAAAAAAAAAAAACAATGGAAAAAGGATTTAAAAAAAAAACTGTACAACTCATAAACTCATAAGTCAAAAATAGGTTACTAATTATTTGTATCATAAATAATTTTTTATATTGATATGCGTATTAATTATATTTTTTTTGATAAAATTACTAATATTATTATAAATTAAAATCCAATAACTTAGATTAGAGTACTCATCTATTGAAAAAAACAAAAATCTCCATTCAAATCTCACTCATAATATAATATATATATTAATTATATATAACATTTTAATTTAATGAATTAAGACCAATTTTTTAGGTTATCCTAACCTCGTGGTAGCATTAGAATTATAAAATACAATTTTTAAAGTAATTCGCTTGGTAGAGGTAGACATCCAACAACAAATAATCAAATATTTTACGTCTTTTTTTCTTTGAAATCAACAAATATTTTACTTATGAAAAACATAATGAGTATACTTTATGTTTGTTCCCTCAAACTAGTAAAAATTTTAACGTTTTTCTTCCGAACTCGTGATTTTTGTCAAACAAATAAAAGAAAAATGATTAGTGTTAACGAGTACTTTTGACTAAAATTAGTAAAATGACAACAATTATCATTTCTTTTTTTTTTTTTCCCTGATTTTCAAACAGAGTGACAACTTTAGACTTTCAGGTGGTATATTTCAAACTTTTAATAATTTTGGGACAATTTTGAAACACTCTACGTCATTCGGGAAATTATAAAAACCCAAAAAATAATTACACACTAACACCTTGTATTCCTACTTTGTCTATACTAGTCAAGTCCTAGCCTTTCAAAGACTCCTAGTCCCTCAAGCAATCCATCATCCGATAATATGATTACCCATTAGCCCATATTCCTGTCGTATTATGAAATTTTTAAAGGATCAATCATCACACACCACACGTAACGTTCTTGCCATTTTAGACTTGATTTAAAAAATGTCCGTCTTTTGTTTTATAATTTGTTTAGCTATGTCAGAATATATCCCAAAATACCGGAAGTCTGGACTTAAACAGAGTGAATTGTTTTTCTAATCATTTAGAAAAATCGGGCATTATCGTAAAGGCTCCTTCGAATTAATTTCAGACCCAAATTTGGATCTTATTTGCGCGGTCCATGTCGAAACTGGGGGCCACTTTGCCCAAAAGCCGAGTTTCACCAAGTTTAAACTTTGAAGCAAGAACTTCCATATGGTAATTTCTAAAAAATAAAAAAATAAAAACTTCCATATGTTGTCCTCATGCAACAGCTGTATTTGGATTTCTCCACAAAATATTAATGCAATATATTATATATACCATTAACTACGTTAGAATTATCATGTCAAGGGAACTTGGGAGTAGAATGATTTAAACTTGAACAAAACAGTCTCCAAATTCTACCGATAAAACTCGAAATGCAGGGACATTCAACGAGGGTCCTAGATTTGGTATCTAACGGGCAAAAAATAACAAAAACAAATTCAAAACTGAGCAGTGAGAACTATAGCATCTGTTGCAGTGCATTATAGTATCTGTTCTCAAAAAGTTATGGATGCTATCAAACTGCTACTTTGTGCAATTAAGCTACAACAATGGAAAAATCATTACTCTGCAAGACTCAATAGATCATACTTTCACTTGAATAAAGCAAGCATCTAAACTCAATTTTATTTCACCATACAAAGCTCGCCATTCTAACTTGTCGCGCAGCAGCCACGATTCCAGATTATGCAACTCTTCATTGGTCCTAAAAAACGACAATCCCATGTTTGTTAGATGAACCGGTAAAGCAATTGAAAGTTTCTACGACATTGTCATGAATCAAAAGATTAAAATTCCGAAATCTGGTACATTTGTCTAGTTAAGCTTATGGAAAATGAATGGTTTTGTCAGAGTGATACAAATAACTAAGAACTAATATAGAAATGGTATTTGAAAAGTAAATAGTTCGGAAACTATTCAAGCCAGTTATGCAAGAGAGGCAGATGGATCATGGATGTTAAGAAACCAGGATAAACGACCTGAGCTTAACTACAAAGCATGAGGACCTGGTTGTTCAGTTTTTGTATCAATACAAGTGTTAACGGATAATGAGTGCCTCAGCAACTAATATTTCCTTCTAAGTTTCTGAAGCAAGTAGAACTAAGATTAATACACTCGAGAGATGCAATCCGTTTCTTATTCCGTGATAAAGATCATGCAAAATCTTCTGTTCATACATGAAATCTGAATTTACTACCAAAGCGAATTTTTGATATTGAGCTAAAGAAACATAAAGTATAAGCAGCCACTCTAACCTGATTATTCGAAGATTGTTCGTGCAACCTATGAGGCTTTATATTTAAATCTATCATTTTCGAGTCACGTTTGGTGTGTCCATCAGCATTGGCCTCTGGTATACGAACAGGGGAGACCCTGTGATTTTGCTGTTGGTTCTCCTCAGCTGTCATTTTAGAAAAAGGCTGATTTGTTCCTCTTCTGGCCTCAGCTCGATCTAACACGGGTTGGGAAGCTGGTTCCTCAAGACTACCAGGTTTATCGCCTGGAAACTATCAAAAACACGAAAAGGGTAAACTTTTATCCAAAAAATAAATAAACAAACAAACAAATTCTCATTGGAAACACTGGACAAACCTCAACTCTCTGCCTCAAAAGGAGGTATCTTCCATGTGTTCTTTTACCTCCAACATGAACAATCATATCACATTGCAAACAGAGCGAACTTCCATCGATCTCGCAGTAAAAGAAAGCTACAAGCAGTTTCACAAAACAGTGAAAATTCTTGGTATTGCAATTGTATAACAACAAAAGGGTGATTTTTATATGCAAAAACATGACTAGGCTGCTTACTTACCAGGTGCATTTTCACAAATATCACATCTAGGAACTTCACTGGGATTTGCAAGACCGACTCTTACATGCCGACTGGCGAGTTTGTTGCACATGTGAACCTACCGTTCTCATCAAAAGTTAGCTTGCTATTATGATTTTGACGAGTACAAATAAAGAGCATCCAGAAATAGAGTTTCGGATTTTTGACCCGTAAGAAAAATCACTCTTTTTAACCAAAACAAGCTATTTACTAATCCACTTTATAGTTAGTTTATTTCTCAACGAGGATAAGAAACGTGGGAAATAAAAGGAACCAAGTTAGTAGACAAGTAAAAAAGGATTTTTGAAAAAATACACAAATAGAAACACAGCTTCACCACTATAGTCCATAAAGACTACAAAGCATAAAACACAACACACAAAGAGACAAAGACTGCAACTTTAGCTGGTTTAACAAAACTCCAAGTCAAACAAAGAAACCCAATATCGGAAAATTGAATTCGAAACTTATTTACATCCAAAAAATAAGAAAATATGTCTTTAAAAAAAAGTGGGTTCTTCGGATTTTGGTGAATGAAAATGCTTAGATGGGAATATCAGAAAATAGCTTACATACCTTCTCATCACAAGCACGGCAAAGGGCAGCCTCGTCAGCAGCGCAAAACACGATTGCGGCCGCACTTTCACAAGCGTCACAAAGTGTTCGCATAATTAATCCTTTCTAATCTCATTTCTCCAACTAATAACCCCATAACAGCTCCATAATCTAATCTATATCCACATCAAAAATAACAACAATAAAACCTAAAGCCTCATCAAAACGACAACCAGAACAAAACCCAGTTCACCAATATCTCAAATTCTCACTCGCCTAACAGTTGTCGTTCTCTACTTGGTGATGTTTGGTTGTTGGATCTAGTAGTACTAGTAGTAGTGGTGGTGGTAAACTGGTGATAATGATAATGATTACACAGATGATGGGGAAGGACTAGGATTAGCGAATGAATAGGGATACACTAAAAGATAAAAATAAAGAAAGAAAGAAAAAGAAGGGGAAGAGAGTTTGGGAAGGAATTTTGGGTTTGTGGGAAAAATGGGACATTAGGAGATTCCAGAAGACATGTATATCTGGATTTTGTGAGCAAAAGACATAATAAATGAGATTGGTTTTGTCAACTTCGGTTGCCCAAACTCATTCCATGACCACAACCTTCAAAAGCAATGTGGGGTTGACATTTGACAATGCCTCACAAGCGATTCTCACCCATTAGTTCGATATCTGACGTGGGTCCCACCTCGTTTTAGTAACTCAAGTAGCTATAAGGGCATAAGGCCTAGGGATGGTTTTGGTCCTTATTTTGAGGCTTTGCTGTCCATATAGGAATCTCCCGTGTTTGATCTGTACCTAATTGGTTAATTGGTTATCACATCTATAGCCATCCTAATATCGCTCCCGAAGGGCTGTCATTAAAGCCAACGAGGTTAGTTAGTAGTACTTCTGTTGGTCCAACATTGGAGACATAATTTAAGAGATTAAGAGTTCAAATTTTAATAATATATATTATTTTTTTTAAAATTTATAATAAATAACGATCCTTAATTAAATTTTATTTTATTAAAATAAATTAATTATCACATTTACGATGCATCTCTCTTTTTGTGAAGAGAGGTGAAGATAGATAGACTCCAGGACAACATTATAATAATAAATCCTCCGCCACTCATCATTAATCTCGTTATCCTTTCTTCATATAAAAAGTTTTTTGATCAAAATTAGATCATTTTCAAGATTGCATTATGATTTATGATTTATGCTTTTGCTTCATTTTTTCTCACAAAAAGTTTCTTTTTTTTTTTTTTTAATTACGAAAATAAGGATGGGGTGACTAGGGTAACCCTTGCTATGGACGGGTCTTACCCCACTCGACAATATAACGCAAGGATGGAGCAACTAGGGGTAACCTCCTGCTAGGGACGGACGGGTCTTGTCCCACTTGAGGATATATAACAACAGATGAAAACTTCAGTGGAAAAATCTGTCTTCTACAAGCTTGAACCTGTGACTTCTTGGCCACAATCATCTTACTAACTGAACTTCCACATTCAGAAGTCAAAAAAATTTTCTTTTTTTCTTTTTATCCTTAAGCAAGTTAATGCATAGGTAAAAATATATGCATGTTCTTGTTTTTTCCATTAGAAGAAAGGTATATTATGGTCACGATGACTTTTCAACATGTGTCCCTAAATAAAGAAAAAATGGCCAAATCACACCATACCCATCACCTTGTGTGGTTTGAGAAAATTACTAAAATCTCTTAGGTTTTGTTTGGAACTTAGATTTTAGAAGGAAAAAAATTGTGGAGAAAAAGTCAAAGAAAAAATGAAGGAAAATATTTTTCATAAAATTTTATAGAACTTTATTTTGAAATTTTTTGCTTTTCTAATTAATTTGTCTAAATTATATATACTACAAAATGACATCAAATCTAACTCTCATTTTTTTTGCGAAAAATTTCAATCATTTTTCATTTAAATCCAAACAAAAGAAAATAGAATCCCTTAGAATTTTTTTTTTCTTTCCCTCTAAAAATTCAAGTTCCAAATGGAGCTTTAATCTACCATTCAGGGAAAAAAAATTTGAAAATAGTGTAATGTTGATTGATATGCAATTTTTAGGGAAATTATTTATATATAGATTGCCAATTCAGTCGGTTTATTTTTTTTTAGTTGTTGAATCATCATCTAGCGGTAATCCAACGGCTATAATGATGTACATGAAAGAATATGTATCATTAATACTATTTTTCTCTTTCTCTTATTTTTTACTATAAAAAAATGTGTATGATAAATTTTAATTGGTTAAAATGATACTTATATATAGATAAAAAAAAATACCTAGTAGATTAGTGCCCATATATATACATAAATATTTATTTTTTAGCACTTTTTTTTTAACATTTGATAGAACTTTTTTATATTGTATCTTTGATCTTTGTAACTAGATGTAGTTTGGCTCTTCTTATAAAAATAATTTAAAAGTAAAAAATGGGAATGATAATATAATTCACATTTGTGGTTATTCGATCTGAACGAAGAGAGAAAAAATTGTTCAACTGAGGAAAATAATCAAGACAAGGAACAATTGCACTACGGATATGATAGGAGAACAATATTAACATAATTCACCCGTATGCACCCTATTATATATATATATATATATATATATATATATATATATATATATACCGATTTGTTAATATATATAAATATCTATTTTATTTTACACTACTCGTATCGTTAAAAATTATAAAGTTGGAGGCTTGTATGTGCTTATATATTTGAATTTTATAGTTTGAAAGCTATTTGGTATATTGTTGTGTTTGATATTATGTCCATTATAAAAAAAATATGTTCACTTAGTCTTTTAATTTTATAATTTTCTTATTTTGTTGTTATCAACAATTAAGGGTTAATTATAGTTTTCTCTATTACAATTAACTTTTGTAAGTCGGGATGATAATTAGAAAATTATTGCTCGATCAAGCCATTGCCATTCTTAATAATTAATTAAAACATCAAAGTCCAAAATTTCAATTTTTGTCCAAACTGCGATATGAAAATCGCATAAACAGTTTGATACACTAAGATTTTATTTGGTAAGAAGAATAGGTGGAAGGATGAAGAGTGCAATGAAAAGCAAAATCTATGATATGGTAAGAAGGATACGTCGTTAGGACTCTTCTGCGTTGAATAAAATCAATTACTTAATTTTGTGGAAGAGATAGAACGATGAAAAAAAAAAGCCACTTTTTACGGTTTTACCATTTAAAAATTATTAATTTTTATTAATAAAAAATGTATAACGAAAAGTTGAAATAGGTAATAATGTAGTAATTTTGCAGTTAAATCTTTATACATCCTTTCAACTCTGTTTACAATATCAGCCAAGATGGTGGTTAATAATCTTCTCTTCTTCCTAACTTAGCGAACAATATGAAGGGGACTAGGAGAGGAATTATCTTCACCATTCCTGTTACTTTTCTTCATGCTAATCCAACTATCTGTTGGAGTGCTTTTCACCGATAGTCCACGTGTCTCCGAACTGTCGGTGTTGTATCCTCTAACTGTCCACGTGTCCTTGCTATCCCAAAAAACTTTCGACTTCAGGTAGGGTCAGAGAGGCGGGGGTGGCCACCTGCAAAGACTCTCCGATGCTTAAGTCAGATATTTACCCCTGGGATTGAGTAGCAAAGATTCAGTTTTTCTCTGTATCTGTATGAGTGTATCTTTATTTCTTGCTTGTAAACTTTTTTTATGTTTCTTTTTGTATGCATATATGCCCCCTTTTTGGAGACGCATGGCTCATATATATATTGTCCTGAAATTGTGAACCTCCTGGTTTTCAATCTCAGGATCCAGTACCTTTTTCGTCAAGACTTTCTTCAGAGGTCACGGGCCAAGATTACCGTAATCCCCCCTGCACCGCTGTAGCCTAGTTTCTGCCGTCTCCTATGGTTCGAGTCTGTCAGGGGCGAGATTTGGATAAATCGCCATTTTGTCAGGACGGCTTGCCCCCTACGCACACCTACTCAAGATCGCATTAAATGATCTGTCTGGGTCTGGAGCTGTGAGTTGTTTTCCATTGTACTCTGGTGGAAGACCCTCGGGGCTTCCGACCCCCAATTGTCGAAGTAAGGATCGGATTGGGCCGAATCCATCTAGGGTCTGGGATGGACTCAGCCCTAACCTCGGACAGCCTAATGGCCGATGTGGTACCACGTGCGGTTCGCGTGGCCTTTAGCTAGTCACTCTCGACACATGTCGGATGGTGGGCCCTGTTTATGACCTGTTCTGCCACTTAATCGTCCACGTGGTGTGTGATTTGGGAATGGGTCCCACAATTGCCCCCATTTCCCTATTTGATGGGTTCGTATCCATCAAGTGCGGAAATCGTTTCTCTGTTCTTCCAATTTGAGGGATACACATGGCTCCTCCTTGCCGACGCGGAGGCACGCTATCCCAGGTCACAAAATTTTTAAATTTCGAAGTTCTGACTGTTCGGTCTCCCTTGCTCTTCCTTGTTCCAGAAAAACTCTTCGGCTCCCCCTCTATAAAAGCCGCATTTACGCTTATTTGCTACTTTACTAAAGTCTTCAATTATTCCAGCCTCATAAAATCTTTGGGTTTCCGACTTCTCCCCTTTCTAGAGATTTTTGCTCTTTCGATCGTATCCAGAACGATGGCCTCGAATCAAGATCAGGAATTCACCCCATCGTGGACTCGGAGTTGGATTCACTAAGGAGAAAGCTCTGCCTCCCCGGTGGAGTCACGCTACAAAGGGTCGAGGGCCCCGCGGATTGGTATATGCGCCCCTCTGCCCCTGAAGGTTCTATTATTTTGGGAAAGAAACATCTGGAATGGCTGCGATTCCCTCTTCCTCCTCTGATCCACCAATTCTTTACTTTGACGGGAATCTATCCGATGCAGTTAAATGTAAACGGGGTCATGATTCTGATGGGGCTCTCCGCCCTGTCAGTTCTTTATAACCTACATATCGACCTGGAGGTGGTTTTTTATGCTTATAAACTCACCCTCATCCCCAAAAGGAGTTCCTACCATACTTTTTACCTTCAACTGCTCCCGGGACGTCACATTTTCTGGGACTTGCCAAGGTCAGACAAGCAATGGGACTCCCACTCTAGGCTATACGCCGTTAGGGGGGCGTGGTACTCCCTTTAGGTGAATAGAGAGCACTTTCAAATCCCCTCAGTTTTCCTGCAGAGTAAGTGCTAAGTCGTGATTTTCAAGTCTGCGTTCCCTTTGTTTGTTATTGCTCACGTTATTTTGTCTTGTGTAACCTCTGCAGGGGAAAACAGGTTCGAGCTGCATTTGTCGGCGGGGCGGCTCAAAGGCCTGGAAGGGATCGTCATCTTCAGATCTCCTGGGAACTGCCGACACATCCAGGCCACTCTCAACCCCCAGGTGATGAATATGATGCCCAGGATGGTCTCATATCTTTCCTTCCCTCTAGACACCTGGGTTATCACGAAGCACCTGCAGAGCTGTCTTGATGCCTCTGCCCTGAATCGATTCTGCCGGGACGAGCACGACCGCATCGCCATAATGTGTCGTCAGGTTACGGCTTCAAGCTAGTTGGAGGGCTCCAACGACCTGGTGGTACCGACTAGCCACGAGCTCGAAAAGGCTGTGAAGTTCGTGGCCGAAGAGTGCGTCGGGCTCCGTAGGAAGGAAGCCGCCGCCCCTAAGAGGGTTAGAGGTGGGTTCATTTTTGCATCCTTGAGCTTCGTCGATCAGGTCATGGCCGTGATCTAAACATGTTATTTGTTCTTTACAGGTTCTGAGACAGGTCCATCGGCATACCCCTCCCCCGTCAAGGGGGGAAACGCTGGGCATAAGGCTCAACCCAAGGCAACTACTGGCCGTCATCTCGTGGTGCCGTCAGAGGATGAAGTACCCGTGGCCCCCCGCACCGATGCAGGCGGACTTCCGTCCGGGAAAACGTCGGCCACACGTGCCGTATATGGCGAGGGGATGCCCATGAGTCTACCCGGGGGGTCTGCTATGCCAACCTCGTCTACCCCCAACTCTTGTTCGAAGTCGGGTGCTGCTTGCCTTGGTGGGGAGATCGCCAAGCTCAGTAGGGGGCTCCGAGGTGGAAATCTCGGCTGTCTTCCCCTCCTCTGGTCCCAATAAAGCGGCGCCACGAGGTCGGCTCATCTAAAGAGGAAGAGGGCCGGGCGGAGAAGAGGAGCAGGGTTGCCCCCTCGTCTGACAGCGATGACGAGGGGCCATGCTGACCCTTCTGAGGAGAAGAAGGTCCGTGCGTAGTGGCCCGTCGAGAGGGGATGCACCACCTCTTGCCGTCGCCGACGGCGCCCAGATTTCCTCCGTCCTCGCCACTGCTGCTTCAAGGGCATGCCCAGTCGAGGGGGAGGGTTCCTTCGCAGTTGGCAGGGTGGAGCCGCGTTCTGCGGGTGCGGACAATGCCCAAAAAGAGAGTCCAACTGCAGGACCTGAGCTGGAGGTGCTCTCATTGGAGAACGTCGAGCTCGTCGCTAGCCGTACCTTCGCGCAGGTTTGGCTCATTTGGTTGCCTCTATACTTTTCAGCATCATTGTTAGGTGCTGACTCTTTTTTCTATTTATCTTGCAGCTAGATACTATCTGGTCTTTCTATTCCTCTCGCGTTAGGGCCCTGACCGAGGAGCTGAACTCCCTGCACTGGCCGAGCGTAGCGAGGCTGCCCTTGCTGAGTTAAGGACTGACTTCGATTTATATCGGAGCCTTGATGAGGCGAGGGTCAGCAGTACTATGGCTCATACCCTGAGTGTCGAGAGGGTCAGGCGCGAGGAGCTAGCTAGGAGACTGGCCGAAGCAGAGGCCGTTGGGCTTGCTCAATCTGAGGCTGCCAGACTGGCCCAAAACGAGCTTAAGGTCAAGGAGCAAGAGCTGCAGAGCGCTGGGGTAGAGATGGGGCTTGCCTTTCTCGCTCGTGATAGGGCCGTTGACGACGCTAAGGAGGCGAGGAAAGCCGAAGCCAAAGCCAAACTGGAGGCCCATTCTCTGCAACGCAGACTCGACCGGTCGAACGAGGTAAGCCGACATATTTACTTGGACCACGTAAAATTGATGGGGGCTCAAGTAGAGTTGTCTCGCAAGCACGGCGAAGACCTTGCTGACATTAACGCCCTTTTGGTTGACTTGCCGCAGTGGTAGGCAGAGCTGAGGCTGACGGCGCTGAGGGATAGATTAGCGAACGCGGAAAATCTAAAGATGAGGTATCAGATACTGGTGGATGTCCTTTCTGCGGAAAGTCACAGGTCTGGCTAGGAGAACAGGGAATTTGAAGGCCACACTGAGGTGGTAATGCCAGACCAGCTTGACGAGCAGAAGGGCGTCGAGAGAGACCACTATTCCGTCAAGTACTATATATAGCAGCTTGGGGATATGATCAACATCACGTACCCTGCTGATGTGCTGAAGATGCTTGCCGCGGAAAAAGACGGGCCCTCTACATCCGCCTCTGTTGCCCAAGAGCTTATCCCCATTTCCGGTCCGCCAGATTAAACTTCCGAAGTCCTTGGCGGTCAGCCTGGTCTTGGGGTCTTAACTGGTGAGAGGTCTGGTACGGTTATTTTATCCAGCGACGAATCCGACCCTGGTATGCCACCCTCCACCAGGGCTGGTCCAAGCATCGAAACTGGCTGCGCTCCCCTGGTCAGAGGTAAATAGGATCCCTAATTTTGTACATTTGTAAAGTTGACTGATAACTCTATGAAAATAGAGTTATCTTGTGTATTTTTAGTCATAGGATAGTTGCTTTAGAAGAATAAATTTTATAATTTAGGTGCCTTTCTTTACTTTATTTTAGTTTTTGGCGTCGTTGTTGTTTAAGACCTAATCTAGTTAAATTCTAGCTTATTTCCTTTGATTTTATTAGAATTACTGAAATCTGGTCTTAAGCCATGTAGAGATTAAATGGCAGCAACCGACAAGGAAAGCTGAACTTAAGTGAAAGCTGGAAGCAACTTTGCTGCAGCAACACGCTAGAGCAACACTGAACAGCAGAGTCAACTTCCAGCTGGTATTTATTTTGAACAGTTACTGCTGTCAGCCAGCAGTAAATACCAGAAAAGAGAAATGAGGAAAAAGTGGTCCTTACCCTTCTATTTGGCTGACACCTGTGCTAGGGTACCTCATTGACCCTAATATAAAGGAAAGAAAGAAAAGAAGAAAGGGGAGGCGGCTGAGCTGAGGGTTACACGAAAAAGGAAAAAAAGGAGAAAAAGAAGAAAGGTACAGAGACGGAAGGAAGAAGAAGGAGAAGTACTGGCTGCAGCAAGGAGCTAAACCACCATCATCCAGCTAGCTCTTTCTTTATCTCTTTTAATCTTCTTTGTATTTACTTTCTTTTCCTTTTCTTGAACTTTCTGGAATCTATGGAGCATTTTAGGCTGCTGATTTTTACATTTCAGACCATGAACTAAGTTCCTTTAGCTGGGATTATGATGAATCTGAGGTGGTAATGATGGATTAAAGTTGTTTTAAATGTTTATGGTATTTTCCTCTAGTTCGTTCAAGTGTGCTTCACTAATATTCCCTTTTGTTGCTTGGCCATCAATATTTAGGATAAATAGATTAAGATTAATTCTGGAAAGGTTAATCTAGTTGGACTTAGCTTGAATGATGCATGATTCAATCATCTCTTAGTAGATCTTTGAATTAGTAATGGTATAGGAATATATTGTTACCATGCAAACCCATTGAGAATTGATACTATAAATGAAGTTTTGAGAACTGGGTTAGTGTAGGAATATGTCAAATCTGGTTTAAAAGAACTTTAACATATTGAATTCGGAAGATGAATATGTACAGAATGAATTTTCGGTTACTGGTGTGATTTTGCCACAGGCGTTGCTGCAGCAATTAAACCCAGATTTGCAACCAAGGAGGATTCAATAATCCCAGCTTAACCACATCACTGATCCACAATCACTTGATTAGATCTCATTATTTTCTGCTTAATATTTACTTTACTGCTTGCAATTTTAAATTATTGCTATTTTATTACAAATCTTTATTTCTCATTGTTAAACTAACTTGTTTGACACTTAGATTTTACAAATAATTTTGGTAATCAATCCCTGTGGAGACGATACTCACTCACTACTATATTACTTGTTTCGGCACGTGCACTTGCGTAGCTACTGTAAAAATCATACAACAAGTTTTTGGGACCCTTATTGTAACCGTCTGTATAAATAATAAAAACAGTGCAATTCTCCTTAGTCTATTCTTTTTTTCTTTATTGACCGTGTCCGGAGTAAAGTTGCCCCTTGTTGTAACTGTCTGGAATCAGTCATACATGATTTCGAGTTATTAGTAAGTCCTCCTCAAGCTATGATCGACAAGATTAGTTCCGGAGATAGGGATGTTAGCTCTGGCTCATCCAGTTCTGAGGAGATATAACTTCTGTTATAACTTGTCTTGACAGAGTTCGACCTGCACATGTGGCTGGACTTCTCCGACCCCAAATGGGACCACACTCAGAATCAGCTCCAGGGGCTTGTTAATCACTGTCTAGATCCGTCGCTGCAAAGGAAGAGGCCCGGGCTCAGCTCTCATCGGGAGCAGACTGGGCGTTACCACTCCGACGTGTCTCTACGAGTCTGCCCAAGACCCGCTTCTCGCAAATAGAACTTTTGGGTGCGCGTTCACCCCATCGATCGTTTCCTTTGTATTTTTTGGAAATAATAAACAGAGCCCGATTTTAACTTCTGTCTTAGTGTCTAGTATGTGCCTAATAAAATGTTGTTTGCAGAGGGTCTACTTCCAACGGGTAGACCCAGACCCTTTTAACCTTTCTTCTGCACGCGGCTAAAACTTTGTCTGGATGGGGTCTGCTTCTAATGGGTAGACCTAACCTCTCCAACCTTTGCTTTGCGTGCCGCTAAAATGTCGTCTGGGAGGGTCCACTTCCAACGGGTAGACCCTGACCCGTGCTTTCATTATTCGTACATTTTCTCGGGCCATCAGCATAGTTATTTATTTATTTTTTTTTGCACGATGTGATCCCCATAATACGATCGTTTCCGAGGTCTGCTCGCAGGTTCTTGGTTGCGCAGCTTTTTCCTCTTCGTACATTTTCTCGGGTTGTCGACAAGCGACACGATCCCTATAGTACGATCAATTTTGAGATCTGCTGGCAAGTTTTTGGTTGCGCAGCTCTTTCCTCTTCGTACATTTTCTCGGGTCGTCGATGAGCGATGCGATCCCCATCGTACGATTAATTTTGAGGTCTACTGGCAAGTTTTTAATCAAATTCAATCCTTCTCAAATGCATGCACTAAATATGATAATAATTTAATCTGATTCAATCCGATCATATCTTTATCCTGGATTCCAAACATGATCTTAGGAAACTGATCAATATTTTTAGGAATTTTAGTTTCATTTACTGTATCAATTTGGTTGCCAAGTTATTTTCTATTAGATCTCAAATTATTGCTGCTGCAGCATAATTTTTTTTTCCCCCTTTGTCCTTCTAATTTGGATGGTCGGTGATGTTCCTTAATTTTAATTGATGGGTTCAAAGTCAATATTTTTTTTTTTCTGAGCATCTTCATAATTATGTTACTGAATTTTGTGGTGTAATCTCTCATTTTTTTAACCTAAGGTCACCAATTAAATTTCGAGTGATTCTTTCTCTCATACAAATTTTGTTCAAAACAAAAATTTTAATAATCGTTTATGATAAGACTGTGCTTTAGATTTTCCTATTTGGAATACTGATTTCATTAGTCAAAGCAAAAATCTTCAATAAAGCCTTCTCAATTATGCTGAAAGGATGCAATTGGAATTTCCTTGGTGGTTTTCATTAGTAATGGAGCTGGGGTTGTTTTACGCAAGAGCAAGTCTGCAACAATGAAAATGTATTCTGACTAAAATGTAAAATTAGGAAGTTAAAAGCTTAAAAAAAAACAAACCATTAAATTGATATTTATCACGAAATTTACCACTTATTTGTTAACAGCTTTATTTTAATATAAATGCTCATATCAAAGCAAAAATTGTTACGAAATGGATGTGTTACGTTTTAAGAAAAACAATGCAATCATGATAATAAAACTATTCTTACTTGGAATGAGATGTGGTTGTCCTTAGGGTTGATCGGTCGTAATTCGTTTATAGTGTCGTATTCATCTATTAGTGCCGG
>JXTB01000044.1:1388052-1413151 GCA_002914805.1 Parasponia andersonii
ATAAGCTTAGGCTGAATATGTTTAGACAATTATCATTTATTTAAGAGTTCAAACTAAATATAAGGGAACATATTTATACCTTGCATTACTAATTTTTTTGGTTTATATATTATATTTTGGTTATTATCAACATTACTCCTCAAATTTTGTTATTGTAACAAATTTATATCCTCTTTTTAAGTCAAATATCATTTTTGACTATCGTGTTTACTAGAATACTCTTTAAAGTTTAAATATCTATATTTAAAAAAAAAAGGCTCAAATTTTTAACTTACTAAAAATGGTTAAATATATTTATAAATGATATTTAATATTTGTATGTTTTTCATTTTTTAATTTTTTTTTTGTAATATCTGTTTCAGTTAGTTGTTAATTTTAATTAGTTTTAAATTTGAATTCGGTATTAAAATATATTCTCAGATTGTTGTTTGACTAAAAAAGGATATAAATTTCTTAGAAATTTCAAATCTGAGTGTCAATATTAATAATAATCAAAACATAAAGTATAAATTGAACAAATAGTCAAAACGTAAATTATAAAGATAATAACGTATTTTTGCACTCCAATAACTACCACTTTTTGTGGAAAAAAAAAAAAAAAGAAACAGAACAAACCTCATTTACCTTTTGAAAGCTCCAGAGATTGTGGGGTTTTATTGACATTTAAACAACAAAAAGTGGTAAGTGTAATGAAAAAAAAAAACTGTTAATAAATAATTAGATATGCACAAAAAAAAAGTGGTATTGATTGTGCCATGGGCAGTCCCATTTGATCCTCGTGACTCTATTTTTATCTTTTTAGTGAAAATATAATTAGATCAAACACGATGAATAATGATAAGAAGCATTAGAATATATTCTAATTATTCATATCCAGTTAAGTGAACCAAGTCAGATTACTTATTATTGGAATTTGGAGCCGCTATAAATAAGTCAATTTTAGATAATATGGCTCGTCCATGTCTATATATATAAAAAATAATAATAATAAAAAATAAAAGTGAGTCATTTTTAGCCCTTCGAAGCTTGTAAAGTCAGAAAAATACGAGGTTCAAAAAATTGAGAAGTATATATAATATTTTCTCTGCCGAAGGTGATAGTGTCACACAATTTTTTTTACTCTAATCTCGATAATCCAAATTTAAGGTGAAAGATTTTGCCTCAGTTTTATGTATCATCTTGTTCAAACATACTGCTATTTTCACAGTGTAACATCAAATGGCCGAGTTTTCTGCACTTTTTTGGGGTCTAACATTACTAAAATAACTCAATTGCTCAAAGTCAGCTCATTTGTTTGGTTTCAACTTTCAACACCATGTGATTTTGCTCCTTTTGAAATTTTAGAATGTCTCATTTTTGTACGCATAGACTACAACTAATAGCTACCAGTAAAATCCTGCACATAGTAATAAAATATCATTCTCACGATAAAGAAATTATGAATTTGAGTTACTGTCGCGATTTTTATAATAATTGAAAGTTTATAAATAATTCACTTTGAAAGAGATTCATTAATTGACACAGATAAATCTACTATTCGGATTATATGATATATAGTCCTTTACTTTTTTAACTTTTTTTCTAAAAGAAGATGAAAGAAAAAAGGCTACCAGTACAGTCCAATGATGAAAGCGACAGAGAACAACAAAGATGAATTAGATAAGCTATATTGGAGGCTAAAAAATAACAGTATACATCTTATTAATTCAAGCAGGCGGTGATGCACAATTTTGTTTTTGCATAATGTAGATTCTTTCATTCATTCCATAAGTATTTTAATAGTCGATAACGATTTGAACTATTTTTGGAGAAGGCGTAAACTGACCATACTTCAAATCAAATATATCCAAAATGGTTATTTTTCACAAGTATACGGCACTTAATAGGTTAAAAAAAATGCAAGAAAATAGTATTAGGACCAATCATGAAGGTTTCAATGTAATTCACTTACAAACTATAAATCACAGTTTGATCTGCTTTCTTGTCCTAGAGAAAATCTTAAGCTAACTCGTCCCCGCAAAATGTGTAGAACTAAGAGGAAAAATTTATAATGACAAATTTAAGAGAAATATTTCATTTTTTTGTTATTACAACCATTATTTTTACTAGGATGAGTATTTCATTTACGAAGCAGAACCAAAATACTAAGCAATTATAGCAGAAATCTTGGAGAAACAAAAGAAAAAGAAAAATAAAAAAGAAAGACCAATCTCGATGTCTAAGAGCCTACAAGGTATTTTCTTTGAAGTTTAAATAAATATTTTTCTGTTGATAAAGTCTATTCTTTTTTGTTTTTATTTTAAGGGGATAAAATAGTATTCTAGAAATTAATTCGATGGTTGTAACATTTAATGACAGTGATAACAACAATTGATAATATATCTCACCGAACGGGCGCATGAACATTTGAAAGAAAAGTGCTAAAGTGAGAAAGAAAAAAACGATAGTAGATCTGGGGAAACGACATTAATTGAGGAAAACGACAATTTATAAAAACGACAGTAAATACAAAATAGGATAACAAAGTAAGGAAAAAAATAATAACAATTTTATATTTGTTCGGTTTGTATTCTTGATTTTAGGTATTTTTAATACTAACCTTCACATTTCAAATTTGTATCAAATTCGTTACTTGCGTTTGTTTTTGACCAAAAATTAACTAAAATACCCTTATAAAATTTAAATCACATAAAAAATTAATTTTAAAAAAAATTTACATAATAAATATTATTAATTCTAAAAAGAATTGACTTAAAATAATGTATTGTTTAAAATATATTGGTTTTTTCATTTTTTTCTCTCTCTTCTCCCTAATCTTCGTTTTTGTCCCTTCTCTATTTTCTCCTTTTTCGGACCTGTACATCACAAAGCATTATAAATATCTAAGATCTCTAAACTAATCAACCATTATTTTCTCTCTCTAATTTCAAAAAAACACTAAAGTTGCGTGCTATGGTTGATTCATTGAGAATCCTTACATGATGGTTACAATCTTCCAAATGATACACTATCATTGCAGACAACAAAGAGAAAAGTTATGACTTGTTTTTCTGTGACTCGTCGATCATAACTAGCATCAATACCAATGGAGCTCTCGTAGGATATGGGTATCGGTTGGATGATATGCTCGTGGTTGGTTTCGAGTAGCCAGGGGGTAGATTTAGGGGTCAAGCAATGAGGGGTTGGACAGGGAAAGAAGATGATTCGCTGACTATGATTTTGAGTGAGAGATCTATGAATAATAGCCTCATGCTTGACCATTATGGGGTTTTTTTTTTCTTTGGAAGGAGGATACATTTTGTTACAGTTTTTGTAAACTTGGGGTAATTTTTTTCATCAAACAGAGAAAAAAGAAAAAGAAAAATAAAATGACGTAGATTTAGGAGGGAAAAAATTAGAGGAAAACTTGGGGTAATTTTATTCATCAAACAAAGAAAAACTCTATTAATTTTCGTTTTGGTGGAGCGATTCTTTCTCTTTGGATTCAAAACTCCTGCTCTTTAGAAGCCAATATCTACTATCGATATAAAGCTTCAGTCTCTTCACCGCGATCATGGAGGATGATTTTGCAGAAGACTTTTCCATTTATGTCCTTAGAGCTCAACTCGCTTACTTCTTGGACGCTCTCGAATCTACAACTTTGTAATCCGTCCTAGAAGTTAGAGAATTTAATCTTTGTTCATCATAGGTTTCCAACTCTCTCAAAGAATGATTTCCCCTAAGATTAATATGGGTTTGTTTTGTTTTTTCTTTTTCCTTCCTCTGTAAAGTTTTTCTATCTTTGGGTTCAATTGGTGTAGTTGTACATCAATTGTTAGAGTTAGTTAAGGTCTATAATCGTAGGCTTCGTTTAGTATTCAGTTAGGCTTCGTTTAGTATCCAAAAGAGAATAAAATTGGATTATTTTAAAGGATTGAATTAGATTGGATAAGATAACATAAGACAGGATTATAGTCTAATCTTATTTGTACTATTTTTTGTTAGGATAAGGATAAGATTAGCATGCGTGTTTTATAGTTTTAAATAAATAACAATTTTGAGGTTTGATTAATTACAATAATATTATTTTTAAAAATTAATTTTGAAAATACTACTTTTAAAATTGAATTTCTAAAAATACCATTTTTTACTAATTCAAAAACATTCTATTATTTTTAATCAAATTCCTAATCCTTCCCAATCCCAAATTCTTAAGAGGATAACATCATTTTTTTCTAATGGTATTATTTTTGGAATGAATTATTTTAATTAAATTCAATCTTTCTCATATGTATTGCACTAAATATGAGAATAATTTAATCCGATTCAATCCAATCATATCTTTATCCTGGATTCCAAACGTGACCTTTGGGAACTGATCAATATTTTTAGGAATTGAAGTTTCTTTTACTATATCAATTTGGTTGTCAAGTTATTTTCTGTTAGATCTCAAATTATTGCTACTGCAGCATAATTTTTTTTTTTCCCTTTGTCGTTCTTATTTGGATGGTAGGTGGTGTTCCTTAATTTTAATTTATGGGTCCAAAGTCTATATATTTTTTTTTTGAGCATCTTCATAATTATGTTGCTGAATTTTAGGGGTGTAATCTCTCATTTTTCAACCAAAGGTCACCAATTAAATTTCGAGTGATTCTTTCTCTCATACAAATTTTGTTCAAAACAAAAATTTTAACAATCTTTTATGATAAGACTTTGCTTTAGATTTTCTTATTTGGAATACTGATTTCATTAGTCAAAGCAAAAATCTTCAATAAAGCCTTCTCAATTATGATGAAAGGATGCAATTGGAATTTCCTTGGTGGTTTTCATTAGTAATGGAGCTGGGGTTGTTTTACGCAAGAGCAAGTCTGCAACAATGAAAACGTATTCTTATACTTCCACAAATTATCCCTTCTAGATAGAACACTAGACGACACATGACTTTTAACATTCATTTCTAATGGAACTCGTAAAAAAAATACCAAGTGTGACTAAAATGTAAAATTAGGGAGTTAAAAGTTAAAAAAAAAAAAAAAAAACAAATCCCCAAGTAATACATCGAGGAAAAGTTAGGGACTAAGTGATGTTAACTCTTATACCTAACCATATCATTTATATGCAGAACTAAACTGATCTATAAGGTAAACATTCTCATACAATAATCATCACAAACAATATAACTAACAAGTTATATAACAATTGATTACCACGAATTTGCAACCGAACAAATTTCTAAAGCCGATATACCTTGAAGTTAAAACAAGTTTTTTTTTTTTCCTATGGTGAAATCGGTGAAATGGAAAACATAATTAAAGAGAAAAGTGAGAGAGGAGAAAGCAAATCTATGGAGATTTGATTTCTTGAAAAAAAAAAAAAAAGAAAGAAAACAAGGCAAGTAACGAGTAATGATAGGCTTACTAGAAAACAGAAGTTGTACGTAGAGGAAAAGAAAAAATTTAGGGGGGTAAATAAGAGTATCTTTGAAAAAATAATAGCATAAAACTCTAATTTCAAGAAATAGAAAAAAAAAATAAACACTCTAAATTCCAAGACTTAGGTAGCGTTTAGTTGGAGATAATAGACAAATGATGGAATAGAAAAAATAGTTTCATTATTTGGTTTTGCTTTTAGCTATTAGAAAAGTTATTCCTATGGAATAATAATTCATCTATTTGATGGAATTGTTTTTTCTATATTAAATTAGTGGAAAGGTTATTCTATTCCACCTCTAAATTTAGTATGCCATATTTTCCCTTTTTTCATTAACAAAATTTGGAACACCAGTGCCCACTACCCATTTTCATATTTTGTATAATATTAATTTCACATAAATAAAAAATATTCTTATATAAATAATTATAAAATTCTCAAAATACTATTATATGATTTCAGAAAATAATACATTAAATTATAAACGGTCTAAAGAAGTACAGAATTATAAAAAATAACACATTAAACTTATATGATTTGATGTATTATTTTCTAAAACTCTGAACACATTAAAAAGAATTTTCTAATGCAAAAAATATATAAATAAAAAAAATGAATCAATTTTTGTACCAATTCTCTAATAATAAGAGTATTTTCATCTATAAAATATTTATTTTATTTTATTCTATAATAAACCAAACACAATAATCAAAATTCCAATATGCTAACCAAAAAACTCAATCATTTGTTTTTTCATCCCATTTCTATTCTCATTCTAATCTTATTACTATTTCTATTATTTTTCTATTTTTGTTTAGCAATCAAGCACCACCTTCGAGTTATGCCCTCTACTCATTCAAACGTGTGGACTGTGGAATCATCCTTCGGTGGGACTCTAGCTACCACTACCAAAGAACATGTTAAATGCAAAAGGTCATTTCATTAATGGGAAAACGGTATGTAGTTTATATCACAGTAAGCGACATACAGACACCACCTTCTTTTATTCCTGAATTAGATTTAATAAGTCGTTTCTAATTCGACCGAAAAAGAGAAAAAGATATGTTGTTCATTCAAGAAAACGACTTCTTTATAATTATTATCAAGTCAAAATAAATGATATGCTAGAATACAAAATGTCGTTTGACAGGAAAACTTTAAACCGCCACGTCATTTAATTGAACCACGTCATTTAATTGAAGAAAGTTAAGTCATTTTAGTGAGAACTTGTGGTCATGATGAATGAAAAGATTTACACGTCGTTTGGAACAAAAACTATTATTTAAAGGGAAATGACATAAGGTATAAAAAACGTGTAGTTTGTAATTCCAAGACAGTATCAACACATCGGTGAGAAACTAGGCAATGTGAATTTTGAGAAATAATGAACAACAAGCGTTTAATTTTCACTTTTGAGCAAAAATAAATGTCCTAGGGACATATGATCTTCTTACCAAACGACATGTCTTATGTTCAAGATGGATGTACCAAGTGACCCATGAGAACACCAAAACAAATTTGAGCAGGGTCATCATGTAATTCAATCATCATGTAATTCAATCTCTTATATAATACCCGCACAACGCCAAAGTTAAAGCAACCTTCACACAGCTTTAGCTCAACCCAATAAGATATCTTAATAGAATCACAATCAAGATAACGTGTAACCCGTTTATAAATAATTTACATTTATAAAATAATCAAAAGAACTTTTATTCTTATTTTTATATATGTTTTGTCTTATGAATTTCTTTCTTTGTATCACCAGATGATTCAGTTATATATACGGTATATTAATTGAATTTTCAACCACAAACAGATTATTTCCGATCTTTGGATTTTTTTTTCTTTTAAAAAAAAGTACTAACAATAGAGCATACAATCACTATATTGGTTTTAATAAGCAAAGTACATATTCAACATTGTTTCAATAACTCGGACACAACTATGAATTATCCAAGGCCACATACAAATGGCTTAAAATTTTGTATACATCACACAAGTACAGTCCAATAGTACACATTAAGCCACAACACTTATTATAATTTCCACAAAACCAATTCAAAGACTCGTGATGATCAAATCAAGACAGAAAATGACAACAAGAAAAATCCCCTATAATAGATTTGCAAAGTAAACAGTTTCTTTCTCACCCCAACTCCCCCTATGAATCCTCAAAGTAGAGAATCAACTTAAAAGAGCGAGTGAAATTACTTCACTCTCTTTCTCTCTTGCTATTTATGATCGTATATTATCATATACACTTAAAATGAGAAGTTCAACATGTCCATGCTCAAGCTCTCCATCATCACATTCTCCATGAAGCCACACTTGGCAAATGGGTCGAGCTTCTTGAAACTAGTCCCGGATCTTGGCTTGAAGCTAGGACAAGAGGCCAGAGGAACAATAGGAATGTTCTCACAGTTGCAAAGCTCAACCATATAGCCATCTGGGTCATGGAAGAACACTTGGTCAACCTTTATTCCCTCATCTTCAACCACTGCCGTCACATACCTCATCCCCATCTCTTGTAGCCTCCTCTTCACAAGCCCAACATCCGTACACTATTTCATCAAGCCAAACCATTAAATTGATATTAGTCACGAAATTTACCACTTATTTGTTAACAATTTTATTTTCATATAAATGCTCATATCAAAGGAAAAACTTGTTACGAAATGGATGTGTTACGTTCTAAGAAAAACAATGCAATCATGACAATAAAACTATTCTTACTTGGAATGAGATGTGGTTGTCCTTAGGGTTGATCGGTCGTAATTCGTTTATAGTGTCGTATTCATCTATTAGTGCCGGATTCTCGATCAAGTGTATTCCAATGCCATAGTTATACAACCTATATACAATTATAACGTGACAAAGTTAGCTATATATGTAGATAGAATATTAAAACATTTTCAATTATGACTGTATATATAGATTAGAGAGAGAGAGAGATGGTTTAATAGAAAGCTAACCAAGCTCCATTGAAGTTGAAAGAAGAGGGCCTTTTGATGAGAACAAAGCCCAAAACTTCTTCATAGAAGCGAACTGAAGCCCAAACCGATCTACAAAGCAAGGAAACATGATTCAAGGAAAGCAAGGGCAGTCCCTCGCAGTTGCTTACTTCCTCGATCTCCATAAACGACATTATTCACTCTTTTTGATATTTCTGATATGATATCCACACTTAAAATTAGTATTCAGTCCTTGATATCTTTTTTTCCTTTTTTTTTTTTGGTATGCCTGAACCCAAAGGTTGGGGAATGTCCCCTTTTATAAACCAAGGTTGTGACTTGTGACAATATATCCCCTTTTTCAAAATTTAAATTTTATCTAAAAATTTCCTTTGCTTGTGGGAAGTAATTTCCTCAATGACGAACTTTCCTAGAAGATTCTCTTATTTTAAATCGGACAAATAAGGTAGTCATTCTCACCTGACTATATACTACTTTTTTTTTGCTTTTTTTTTTTGGGTTGGGGAGCAGGGCATTTTTTTTATTCAATATGATATGATTCTAGATTAACAATGTTTAAATAATGTTGAAATTAAGGCTATTTCAACGAGAAGTAAAAAAATAATAATAATTAGCCTCTTTGTTTTCATTTAAAAAAAGAAAAAAAAAAGATTTGGACCTGCGCGCCAATTTTGGTATAAGCTTAGGCTGAATATGTTTAGACAATTATCATTTATTTAAGAGTTCAAACTAAATATAAGGAACATATTTATATCTTGCATTACTAATTTTTTTTGGTTTATATATTATATTTTGGTTATTATCAACATTATTCCTCAAATTTTGTTATTGTAACAAATTTATATCCTCTTTTTAAGTCAAATATCATTTTTGACTATTGTGTTTACTAGAATACTCTTTAAAGTTTAAATATCTATATTTTTTAAAAAAAAAAAAGGCTCAAATTTTTAACTTACTAAAAATTGTTAAATATATTTATAAATGATATTTAATATTTGTATGTTTTTCATTTTTAATTTTTTTTTTTGTAATATCTGTTTCACTTAGTTGTTAATTTTAATTAGTTTTAAATTTGAATTCGGTATTAAAATATATTCTTAGATTGATGTTTGACTAAAAGATGATATAAATTTTTTAGAAATTTAAAATCTGAATGTCAATATTGATAATAATCAAAACATAAAATATAAATTAAACAAATAATCAAAACGCAAGTTATAAAGATAATAACTTATTTTTGCACTCCAATAACTATCACTTTTTGTAAAAATAAAAAAAATAACAGAACAAACCTCATTAACCTTTTGAAAGCTCTAGAGATTGTGGGGTTTTATTGACATTTAAACAACAAAAAGTGGTAAGTGTAATGAAAAAAAAATGTTAATAAATAATTAGATATGCACAAAAAAAGTGATATCGATTATGCCTTGGGCTGTCCCATTTGATCCTTATGACTCTATTTTTATCTTTTTAGGAAAAAAATAATTATATCAAACATGATGAATAATGATCATAAGCAATAGAATATGTTCCAATTATTCATATCCAGTTAAGTGAACCAAGTCAGATTATTTATTATTGGAATTTGGAGCCGTTGTAAATAAGTCAATTTTAGATAATGTGACTCGGCCATGTCTATATATATAAATAATAATAATAAAAAAAAATAAAAGTGAGTCTTTTTTAGCCCTTCGAAACTTGTAAAGTCAGAAAAGTACAAGGTTCCAAAAATTAAGAAATTTATATAATATTTCCTCTGCCGAAGGTGACATTATCACGCAATTTTCTTTACTCTAATCTCGGTAATCTAAATTTAAGGTGATAGATTTTGCTTCAGTTTTATGTATCATCTTGTTCAAATATAATACTACTTTCACAGTGTAACATCAAATGGCCGAGTTTCCTACACTTTTTTGGGGCCCAATATCACTAAAATAACTCAATTGCTCAAAGCCAACTCCTTTGTTTGGTTTCAACTTTCAACACCATGTGATTTTGCTCTTTTTGAAATTTTGGAATGTCTCTCATTTTTGTACGCATAAACTATTACTAATAGCTACTAGTAAAATCCTCTACAGAGTGATAAAGTATCATTCTCATGATAAAAAAATTATGAATTTGAGTTATTGTCGCAATTTTTGTAATGATTGAAGATTTATAAGTAATCTACTTAGAAAGAGATTTATTAATTGACACAGATAAATCTATTATTTAGATTATATAATACACCGCCTTTTAATTATATAACTTTTTTTCTCAAAAGAAAAAAGAAAGAAAAAAGGCTACTAGTACAATCCAATGATAAATGCGACAGAGAACAACAAAGATGAATTACTTTAAGCAAGTGGTGATCAACAATTTTGTTTTTGCATAATATTAATCTGTCGTTCATTCCATACGTATTTTAATAGTCGATAATGATTTGGACTATTTTTGGAGATGGCGTAAATTGATCATACTTCAAAATCAAATATATCCAAAATGGTTATTTTTCACAAGTATACGACTTTTAATAGGTTAAAAAAAATGCACGAAAATAGTATTAGGACCAGTCACGAAGGTTTCAATGTAATTCACTTACAAACTATAAATTATAGTTTATGCTTTATTGTCCTAGGGAAAATCTTAAGCTAACTAGTCCCCGCAAAATTTGTAGAACTAAGAGGAAAATTTTATAATGACAAGTTTAAGAGACATGTTTTATTTATTTGTTATTACAACCATTATTTCTACTAGGAGGAGTATTTCATTTACGAAGCAGAACCATAAAACTAAGCAACTATAGCAGAAATCTTGGAGAAACAAAAGAAAAATAAAAATAAAAAAGAAAGACCAATCTTGATGGCTAAGAGCCTACAAGGTATTTTCTTTGAAGTTTAAATAAATATTTTGCTGTTGATAAAGTCTATTCTTTCTTGTTTTTATTTTAAGGGGATAAAATAGTATTCTAGAAATTAATTTGATAGTTGGTAATATTTAATGACAGTGATAACAACAACTGATAATATATCTCACCGAACGGGCGCATGAACATTTGAAAGAAAAGTACTAAAGCGAAGAAGAGAAAAACGATAGTAGATTCGGGGAAACGACATTAAGTGAGGAAAACGACAATTTATAAAAACGATAGTAAATACAAAATAAGGAAAAAAATAATAGCATTTTTATATTTGTTCGGTTTATATTCTTGATTTTAATTATTATTAATTCTAACCTTCACATTTCAAATTTGAATCAAATTCGTGACTTGCATGAGTTTTTGACCAAAAATTAACTAAATACCCTTATAAAATTTAAATCACATAAAAAAAATTAATTTTTAAAAAATTTACATAATAAATATTATTAATTCAAAAAAGAATTGACTTAAAAAAATGTATTATTTAAAATATATTGGCTTTTTCATTTTTTTCTCTCTCTTCTCCCTAATCTTCGTCTTCTTCCCCTTTTTGTTCTCTCCTTTTTCGGACCTGTACATCACAAAGCATTATAAACATCTAATATCTCTAAACTAATCAACCATTATTTCCTCTTTCTAATTTCAAAAAAACACTAAAGTTGCATGCTATATTATGCTATGGTTGATTCACTGAGAATCCTTACATGATGGCATGGCTACAATCTTCCAAATGATACTGTCATCGTAGGTATCGATCGACAAAAATGAGAAAAATTGTTACTTGTTTTTCTGTGACTCGTAGGTCATAGCCAGCGTCAATACCAATGGAACTCTCGTCGGATGTGGATACAAGTTGGATGATATGCTCGCGGTTGGTTTCGAGTAGTTAGGGGGTGGATTTGGGGGTCAAGCAAGAAGGGGTTGGATAGGAGAAGAAGATGATTCGCTGACTAGGATTTTGACTAGGATTTTGGGTGAGAGATCTATAAATAATAGTTGCTTGCTTGACCATTATGGGTTTTTTTTTTTCTTTGTAAGGAGGATACATTTTGTTAGTTGTTGTATTAGTGTTTTTGAAGAAGATAAAATGAAAAATAAAGAAGGGATTGCAAAAAAAAAAAAGATGAAAAAGGAGACGAGATAGAAAAACAGAACCCCAAGTGTTTTTTTGAGGTTAGAATTTTAAAATTTTTTTATTTTAGTTATTAATTTATTCATTTTAAGTATATATATATATATAATTTTAAAGGGTACTTTAGTTAATGTCTTAGTCAAAATAGGCCTTTTAACTCATGAAGGTTATGAATTTGATATAAATTTGAAGTTGATAATAACTAAAATTAAGGCTATAAATCAAGCAAACAATGAAACAGAGGGTATAAAAATGTTATTATCCAGTAAGAAAATCTTAACTTAGGAAAAAACGACAACAATTGAAAAGCCACAAAAAATGAAAAAGAAAATAACAAAATGAAAGAAAACGACAGCTAATAGGAAAATACGACAACAATAGGAAAAGCAGTGAAAAAAAAAAAAGAGACAAGCTGGCAAAGGATTTTGACGCCATAGACGGCACCGGAGCATTGGAAATCCAGCTCCTCTCACTGGGAGGCTCCCAGTCAGAAACTTCAAGCTAGGTATGTTACTAGAAATTAGAATCCCAAAGATCCATCCATTTAATTACTCATGCGTCACATAAAAGAAAACAAAAATAAAAAAAATGCCAAAAAAAACACTTGTGGTGTTCAATATCATATATTAATAGAAGTAGATCACTCACATTTAATCAAATTTTCATGTGGCCATAAGTTACAATTCATTTTAATAAATATCCAGATTTCTTTATAGTAAAACAACTGAATTATCAATTTTTAAATTGAATTCATAAGTGTTCATACTTATTATAACAATTCTTATACTAAGTACGTCAATGTATAAAAGTTTTATACTAATATATATTAAGTTTTGTAATTATTTTTTTTATCTACATAAATATCATTCTGATGAATTAAAATTTATTTTTCATATTTTTTAATAGTAAAAACTAAGAGAAAAAATAATATTAATATTATACATCTTTTTATATATATTATTGTAGTCATTGAATTATGATGATAATCTAGCCGTTAAAAAAATATTTATACATAAATTAAAAAAATAAAAAAAAATTATTAATAAGTCAAAAAATACTACCTGTTGGATTGACGACTATTTTATACTGAGATAAATAATTCAAGATTTAGTAAAACTGATATCCATATGTTGGAACTGATCATGTTGCTGAAAATAAAGAAAGGAAAAAAGGTGCCCCTAAAGCTGGACTCAATTTTCAAGACCTATATGGCCCATGGCAATTGCCAGAATCCTACGGGACGCAATACGGGTAGTCTGAGCCAGAGCGGCACCCAGGTGGGCCGATCCAAGTTAGAAAATGGGCCTGGTTTAGCTGTCCAAAGCTCGAGTCTTGGCCTGATATCTCGCTCTTTTTCTTATTTTTTCCTTTATTTTTTTTGAAATACACACCAAAATGAAAAAGCAAGAAAATAATAAAGGGGGAAATAAATACATGACGTGCAGAACTTGTCCTTTGTGTTACTGTGCTTAATTAAAGAACAAAATTGAAAACAACAAAAACCAGGTGCCTATTTAATACAATCCCTGCTACAATCACTTTTGTGAGTGTACAAAAAGTAAATGGAAAACTACAATAGGGATCGAATATTTAATGGATTAATGGCTCTTACAAGGCATACCGGAAAATTAGATGATGAAATAAATAGTGAAGTACAATTAATTGAAAGTGATGGTTATGAGAATTGAAAGCTCAGCTTTGTAATATTGCACTTGTTTTTCCCTCTTGATTGGAATTTTAGACCAATATCCAAGACATGTCTGTCTTCCTGCCATTAATTTTTTGCATGGTTAGGATGAGTGTATGTGTAGAGATTAACCTGTTCCACTACTAAAACGTCTACTACTGAAATTGGCCGTGAATGGTTTTTTTTTTTTATCAATAATATCTGAGAGTTTACCTACTTCATAGCATGGATTTTTGTGTTTGTTTGCAAACACTACAGTTCTAGATCACACCTTGGAAATGGTACCTAAAGAAACATCACTAGCCAACCTGATACATTATTATTATTATTATTCATGTATTACATATTACCACTATAGTATTAGAAAAATGATATAAAATTTCATTATTAGTTGGCAAAGTATATCTTTATTAATAGGTAGGGAAAAAGATACTGATATGTGGACCAAGATCTAATTGATGGTGCTACTGCTACAAAGGATGCATGGCCTGTGGCCCCGTGACACCGAACGCCATGTACTTTCTAGATAGGACATCACCTCATTTATATGATATTGTTAGAATTTATGGACTAAAAATATGTTTATTTTAGATATTTATTGAATTAATAAAATGATATTTTTTTTATTTAAATTTGTACATAATTAGTATATCATTAAATATCAGAAAATTTCTGTTTTATTTATGTGATCATAAATTTAGTATATAAATGTTATATACATGAGGATTAAATTTATGAATAATAAACTAAATATAGTCCGTAATAATTAATTAAAATTTGAGATCTTTAATTAAATATTATTAGTATGGTCCATTAACATTGAGAATGCAATAGTCTTACCTGGACTATTGATGTGTTGACATCACAATGGAGGTACTTTATATAATTCGATTATATAGGATTGGACCATACATGATTTGAATCTCACATAAATTTCGTTAACTGTTGAGAGTTCAAATAATGTCACTAGATGATCATATATAGATCAATCTTAATCCTGAGTAGTTATAGACTCCTATTTATAACATTATATTTTTTAACATACTTGTTAAAGGTTTATTTTTTAATCAGATCAAAATACTTGTATCTTGGGAGCATGAGGAGATGAGTAGCTGGGAATGTAACTTACAGATATGGAATCCATTCCTTCCATTAGGAAGCTAGAAAAATGATTTCCTTGTATATTCAGGACTTGAACAGTTTGAGTACTCAATTTATAATAGATTTATAAATTAATTGTTCATTAGAGAATCAACGGTACACAAGGATAAAGATGTAATTAGAGAGGTAAACGGAATATAACCTAACTCCAATTATGAATTGTCTATGGAGGATTGAACTACATGTAATGATTAAATCGATGGATTGCTCGCTGTTTTCTGAATAAATTAATTCTGTAATTTCAAAAGTGCAATTCCGAATTTTTAGTGGTGTAATACTGGAATTAATAAATTAGACAAATTAATTAATGAGTTTAATTAATTGTCATAATTTACTAGAGCTTGAATTACAGGTACATAGGTCCGTAATTCTACCTCCTCTTACAGATGTTGTATTGGATATTACATTATTTCTGTTACTGCACATTTTGTAGATAAATTGTTTGTCTATAATAATTAATAATTGTTATTAATTAATTAATTGAAATTTATGGAGAGATAAGTTTCCTAATTTGTTTAAATTTTGAATTTAAAAATATCTAATTATTAGATAATTAGATAAACAGAAATTGGGAAACTGACTGAAAGTAAAACACTTTTATAAATTATCTGCTAGTTTATATATATATATATATATTTATTAGATAATTAGATAAACAGAAATTGGGAAACTGACTGAAAGTAAAACACTTTTATAAATTATCTGCTAGTTTATATATATATATATATATATATATTAATTTGATTAATATAATTATTTATTAAATAGTTTAATAAATATATATAAAGGAAACCTAGTAGATAATAGAGAGATACTACATATTATTTTCTACAGAACCTCCATAAACTAAAAAGAAAAATAAGAGAGTCTTTCTATTATCTGTAGAACAAAACTCTTGCTTGTAAGTGCTTAAAGTATGAGTTTTAAGAAATTGTACGCAACGCCCACACACGTTCATCCAGTTGTACTTGAAACTTAGATTGGAAGATCGTGGTTAAGAAGATAGTAAAATTAGGATCCACTGATGGGCTACAAGAGGTATTAGATCTATTCTCTATATATGTTCCTATTTATTATGAATTAATATTATGCACTCATATAATTAACTGTTTTGAAAAAAATTTTGAATATTCCTAGATCAATCTTTCAATACGAAAATCATTTTTAATCCAAAGGATATGCCCTAATTACTTTGGACTATGCCCTTTTATTTAATGCCTAATTCTTTGTTCTAGTAGCGTTGTTTCATTATGTATATAAAAACAAGTCAGATGGTTGTATGGCAAAATTGCAGGCACATATATGAACACTTTCATCTTAAGTACGCCTCTCTGAATTGATGGACCTTGACTATTATTTGTGTATAGAAAAATCTTCCATATAATAGAAATTAAATGATTGGGAGTCTCAATTTTCAATAGACTCCTTACCATATCGTCAACGTAAAGGAGCCCAAAATAGACCTTTTTGAAGTTCGAGGTACTATTTTTTAATTTCAAAATCATAATAGAGTTTTTAAAGGTTTTCATAAATCTTTTCGTGACATTTTCACGAGGGTATAATGGGGTTTCTAAAGAAGAGGCAATCAATGACGTTGTGACTAACTAGTATTGTACATTTTAAAGAGAAAATAATACTATCCGATGCTTAGTTACAACTTAGTATAGATTTGGGGTAATAGTCACAAGATCACCGAATAATTAATGATGTTTTTGCATTAAGTTGGTGCCTCTTTATTATTATTGTTTTTTTTTTTTAAAGAAAAAAAGTGATGCCTCTTTATCTCTAATAATGATATATGATGACTTATTGTCGTTTTCCAAACATCAGCGATGGTTTTTTTCTCCATCGTTGCGTGCCATACTGCCATGTGTGATTGCGAAGAGGCTTGTACCGTCGTTTTCTGTTCTGAATGATGTCGTTTTTGGGGTTTATGTTGTATCAACTGTTTGTTTTCCCGAACTTCTTGATATAATCTCATTGAAATATTAGCGACACCAATTTTCGCGTCGTTCTTTTGTTATGAACTTATGAGCTCCTAACCACACTTTTTGGTCGTGAAGCCGTGGTTTTCTTCCGCGTTTCCATTATGTCGTTATCTTTTATGAATAACGCCATTTTTTAAGATGTCGTATATTATCTCCACTTTCTTTGTGGAATAAAGTAACATTAAACGCTATTATCTTTTGACCATTATTCGGTTACCAAAATTGATAAAATACACTACCCTACATTATCTGGCCAGGTATGCATGTCAGAGAACTAATAACAATATTAAAGTTAATTGCTTTTAACATAAATATGTTTTCTTTCTTGAGAGAAAACTAATTACTATTAGAAAATAAAAAAGGTAAAATCATTTACCCTTACAATTACACATTCTAATAGAATAAGAGGTTTTCCATTCGGATAACCCTATTCTCTAATCCTCCAAAAAGGTTGTCTTTGCTCTCCAATTACCTGACAAATTAACAAAAATATAAAATCTCATTTAACAGTTATTTTTAAATTTAAAAAAAAAAAACAGTTGTTACTGATAACGTCTTGGTAAATGAGACAGTTTTTGAGATAATAAATTGAGATATGTGATTTCATTATAGGGCATATGACCCTCAAATTTTTAAATTTCAATTTTCACTCTAATGTCTTTGAAGATATTCTATTATCTCCCCATTTGCCCAGCTGAATATTGACAATTTTAAATTTTACCTTTATATTTAAAAACAAAATCAGTAATATCCGTCATTTGTCTTATTAAATTTTACTTAAATTATTTTTAAATACCTAATTCTTCCTACATTTTTATGAATATTTATTCTTTGGAATTTTTAATCCAATGTTTGCCTCGTTGAGTTTATCCCAAAGATTTTTTTTAGAATATACTCCCCTGACAAAAAAATTTTAGCTCGGTCACTAGTTTTATCATGTAAACATACGATGTCTTTCAAATAAAAACCTGAGACATCAAATAACACATAATCAAACACTAATAAATGCTAACTTGAACTTACGGATTAAAATTGAGTTGCTAACTTGCTATATAGTAAGATATAAAAAAAAAATATATAAAATATTTATCAAAACCAAAAAATGAATAAAGAAAGCCAGAACCACATGGACCCAAATACCCTTGTCGGCAGTTATAAATAAAAACTTTAAAAGGAGAAGAAGAAAAACAAAAAAAAAAAAAAAGCAAAATTCGGGGAGCACATGCATTGGTGAATAGGAATAGCAAAGGGACAATATTTAGAATCTTCAATACCCTAGTTAAAATAAGTTATCTGTCATTTATTTGTTTTAGGGACACATGAAGGCTGCATGGGGACCCCTATTCAAAAAGACGAATTTGAAGCCGTTGTTTCTCTTACCCACATGGGATGTCGGTACCTTATTGTTATTGGTCAAAACGGTCTCACGTCCTCTGTTTTCACTAACTTTGACTCACCCGCTGGCGGGGCTAAATTTCTCCTTTTCAAACTTTGACTTTTCATGCCTGCATCTGCATTTGCTTGTAGTATGCTACTAGTATTTGAATTTTGATGATTTTTATTTTGAAATGTTACTAACACATCTTATTATACGACCAAAATGTGAGTGTATCTTTTGAATATATTATACGATCAAAACGTGATTGTATAATTTGAATGTACTATACGATTAAAATGTAAGTATCATCATTTGATAACAAAACAAAAATTGGTATATAAAATTAGTGCTTTATTGCATAGAGAATCTCTGCATGCATGGATTTTTCATCTAATAAGCTATTTCTTCTATGAATACATACCATGTTTGACATTTTCTCAAAAAAGGAATAATTATAAAAATTTCTCCTTGAATTTGACTAAATTAAATAGTCTTTTAATGTTAAACCGCTGACTCAAAGTTAAAACAAACAAAAAAAAAGACTAAAATATACATTCAAATCAAAATTTAGTTAATCATCCCTATGAGCTCCCATAAAATAATTTAGATAAATATGAAAAAAAATTAAAAACTAAAAAGACAAAAAAAAAAAAAAGAAAAAAAAAGACTGAATATTGAACAATAAACTATTTTCTTTTTCAACTTTGGTTTTTGTTTTCAATTGTGTTTTTAATTTGAAATTGTTTTAATTTTGATTCTTCGTTATTTCCAGAAAGCAAATATGGACGGTGTAATTCAGCTAAAATGGAAAGGATGATTCCCATTTTCAAAGAATACCATTATACATATTACATACTGAAAGTGAAATACCATATTGTTTATTAGATAATACTATAAATAAACGTATCTTCGAATTTATAACTTATTTTGTAATATATACTCGGGACTTATTGGAAGAGCCAAATATTGAAAACATAAATAAAAAATAAAAATGGTTAGATGGGGTTAAGTTTTTCAAAAGAGAAGCATACCCATAAACAATAATTTAGTGATAATCCGCAAAGGGTCAAAGTTAAAAAGTCTTTGTATGATTTTAATTTTGCTCAATTTTTTATCTCTTTATGATATACAATAAAACACGATATTTTCAAAATTAACAAGTTCCTTTTGTGATTGATTTTGGAGGATTATTTTTAATTTTTGAAAATAATTGAAAAAAATATCGGAAAAAAGGATGCAGCAAATTTAGAGTTTACCTGGATTCTCTTCAGTTATTTTTATTTAAATAAATTGAAACTAGAACTGAAATTTTGTTTTGATTTTTAAATTTTAAAAACAAAAAATATGTTGATAAACTTATTTTCATTATTTATTTCTAAAAATAAAAAATAATAAATAATGACAAAAAAAATCATATAAATTTATATTTGTATATATACGTATATGAATACTAATCCAGTATGTATCTTTTTTTTACTTATACATAGGATATCATTTTAGTCAATAAAAATTTATCATGTATTTTTTTTATAATAAAAAATAAGAAAAAGAATTAGTATTAATGATAGAAATAGTATTAATGATATACTTTTTTTTATGCACCTCATAATACTTATACATAGATAAAAAAATACTTATTAAATTGACAACTATATTTATATACACTTATGTATAAATGTATACATATTTTTTAGTTTTTAAAATTTGTTTCAATAAAATAAAAATAGTAGAAATTTTTTGTTACAATTTTTTCTTGAAAATTTTGGTAATAAATTTAAAAAAAAACAAAAATAAAATTGCTAAGCAAACTTTCAAAAAAAAAATTCCATTCTTTTGTTTAAGAAAGAAAAAAAAAACAAAAATAAATCCGAACATGCCTTAAAAGTCTATCGTGTAACCGCCGTGTTTTAATAAATAAAAGATGTTTTCATTAATATTATAATCACATAGTAACCCTACTACTACAGTTGTAATACACCACAATAAATTAGTCAAAGTTTTCCAAATAACTACATTCGTATTGGTATATCCTAACTACATTTGATATTTTTTTAATGGCTAATATCATCCTAACTACATTATTTTAAATAAAAAAATTCCTAGCTATAGAATAACTGTTGGAGCGGTTTCTCACCAGCCGTCCACGTGTCTCGAACTGCCGACGGGGTATTCTCCAACTGTCCACGTGTCCTTGCTGTCTCAAAGCTCTCTGAACTCTAAGCAAGATCGGAGAGGCGGGGATGACTACCTGCAAAGACTCTCCGATGTTTAAGTCAATAGTTTATCTTTATGTTGGGTAGCAAGGAAAATATTTCAGTATGAATATCTATTTGTTTTCTTTTTGTTCACAGACTTTTTTATACATATCAGTTTTTTGTGCATACATGCCCCTCTCGGGAACGCATGGTTTCTATATATGTAGTCCTGAGATAGCGAACAGCCTCATTCTGCATCCCAGGAATGAGTACCTTTCACCTCAAGATCTTTTTTAACAGTCACGGGCCGAGATTTCTGTTATCTCCTCTGTGCTACCGTGGCCTGATTTTCGCCGCCTCCTACGGCTTCAATCTGTCAGGAGTAAGATTTGGGCAACTCGCCGTTTTGTCAGGACGGCTTGTCCCTGGCACACACACCTACCTAGGATCGTATTAAATGCTCTGTCTGGGTCTGGAGCCATGGGTTGCTTTCCATTATATTCAGTCTGAAGACCCTTGGGGCTTCTGACCCCCAGCTGTCGAGGTAAGGGCCGCTGTTCCCAGATGGCAGACCCTTGGGGCTTCCGACCCCTAGCTGTCGAGGTTGGGGTCTGACTGGGCCAAACCGTCTGGGGTCAGTGATGGACTCGGCCCTAATCTCAGACGGCCCAATGGCCGATTGTGAGATCACGTGTGATCCGCGTGGCCTTCCTCGTGGCATAAGGTTCGGGAACGGGTCCCACAACTGCCCCCATTTCCCTACTTGATAGATTCGTGTCTATCAAGTGGGGAAATCGTCTCTTCGCTTCTCCAATCCGAGGGACGCACGTGGTTCCCTCTTCCCGATGCGGAGATATGCCATCCCTCATCACGAGATCTGTTTGAATTTTGAAGTTCTGACTGTTCGGTTTCTTTTATTCTCTCCTCTTTCAGAAAAACTTTTCGGCTTCCCCCCTTCAAAAACCGCAACTGTGTTCATTTGTCATTTTACCAAAATTTTCAATCACCCCAACCTCATAACATCCTAGGGTTTCAGCTTCCTTCTTTTCTAAAGACTCTTATTCTTCCAGTTGTTTTTCAGAACAATGGCTTCGAATCAAAGTCAGGAATTGCAACCTGTTATGGATTCAGAACTAGACTCACTGAGGAGGCAGCTCTGCCTCCCCGGGGGAGTGACGCTTCAACGAATTAAGGGTCCTGCAGATTGGTACCTTCACCCCTGCGCCCCCGAGGGTTCCATCATCTTGGGCAGGAAGCATTTGGACTGCCTGCGATTCCCTCTTCCTCCCCTAATCCATCAATTTTTTGCCTTGACGGGAATCCATCCGATGCAACTGAATGCAAACGGGATTATGATTCTGATGGGGCTCTCTGCCCTGTCAGTTATCTATAACATGCATATCGACGTGGAGGTGGTCTTTTATGCTTATAAACTCGTTCTCATCCCTAAGAAGGGCTCCTATCCCACCTTCTATCTCCAGCCGCTGCCTGGGCGCCACATCTTTTGGGGCTGCCGCGGTTAGACAAACAATAGGACTCTCACGCCAGGCTTTATGCCGTTGGAGGGGCGTGGTGCTCCCCTTGGGTGAACGGAGAGCATTTTCAAGTCCCTTCAGTCTTCCTGCAGAGTAAGTATTAGACCATGATCTTTGGGTCTGAGTCCTCTCTTGATATTATTGCTCATGTTACTTTACCCTGTGCAGCTTCAGCAGAAGAAAGCAGGTTTGAACCGCACCTGTCGGCTGGGCGGCTCAAAAGCCCGGAGGGGATCATAATCTTCAGCACCCCGGGGGAATGCCGGCACATTCAAACCGTCCTCAACCCCCTGACGATGAACCTGATACCCAGGATGGTCTCATACCTTCCCTTTCCTTTGGATACCTGGGTCATCACCAAGCACCTGAGGAGTCGACTTGACGCCTCCGCCCTGAACCGATTTCGCCGGGACAAAAGCGACCAGATCACCATGGTGAGTCGGCAGGTTGCGGCTTCAAGCCAGCTGGCGGGCACCAACGATCTGGTAGCGCAATCCAATCACGAACTTGAGGAGGCCGTGAGGCTTGTGGCCGCGGAGTGCGTCAGGGTCCGCGAGAAAGAAAACGTCGCCCCCAAAAGGGTTAGGGGTAAGTCTATTTTTAAATCTTCGAATCTTTGTGGGTCGGGCCGCAACCGCAAACTAATCTCGTTGTTTATTTTTCACAGGTTCTGAGTCGGGTCCGTCAGCCGGTCCCTCTCCCATCAAAGGGAGAGCCACGGCGTCAAAAGCTCAAGCCAAGGCGTCTGCTGGCCGGCGCCTCATGGCGCATTCGGGAGGAGCAGAATCAGCGGTTCCCCGCTCCGACACTGGCGGATCTCCTCCCGGGGGACCGTCTGCCCTTCTGATCACGCGCGGGGAAGCGACGACACCAGGTCTGACTGGAGAGTCTGCAGCAGCGATCTCCCCCACCCTTGACTCCGGTTTGAAATCGAGCACCGTTAGCCTCGGTGGAGAGATCGCCGAGCTCAGTGGGGGAGTTCCAAGACTGAAATCCAAACTCTCCTCCCCTCCTCCGATCCTTACAAAGCGGCAACGCGAGGTCGGCTCGTCAAATGAGGAAGAGGGCCAGGTGGAGAAGAGGGGCAGGGTCGTCCTTTCGTCCGATAGTGACAATGATGGGGCGATGCTGACCCTTCTAAGGAGGAAACGGTCAGCACGCGGCGGCCAGTCCGGAGGAGGTGTACCGCCTCCCTCCGTGCTCGACGACGTCCCTGACAGCTCCGGGCCTTCCTCCGTCCCTATCGCTCCTACTCTGGAGGCGTGCCCGGCGGATGGAGAGGATGCCTTTATGACTGTCGAGGAGGAGCCGTGTTCCCCGGGCATAGATGATGCACAAAGGGATGATCCAGCCACGGAGCTGGAGCTGGAGGCCCTTACTCCAGAGAATGTCGAGCTTGTCACCACCCGCACTCTCACGCAGGTTTGTCACACTTGGGTGTTTTTATGTTTTTTCAACGTCTTTGATAAATTCCGACCCCCTCCTTTGTTGCTTAACTTGCAGCTGTCTGCCATTCGGTCCTTCTACTCTGCTCGCGTCAAGGGTCTGATCGAAGAGCTGAACTCTCATTCTGCACTGGCCGAGTGCAGCGAGGCCGCCCTCGCCGAATTGAGGTCTGACTTTGATATATATCGGGGCCTCGAAGAAGCGAGGGTTAGCAGCGCAGTGGCGCACGCCATGAGTGTTGAGAAAGCCAGAAGTGAGGAGTTAGCTGCGAGATTAGCTCAAGCAGAGGCCGACAGGCTTGCCCAATCCGAAGCCGCCAGGTTGGCTCAGGGCGAGCTGAGGATCAAAGAGCAAGAGCTCCAGAGTACGGGGGCAGAGATGGGATTGGCCTTCATCGCTCGAGACCAGGCTGTTGAAGATGCCAAAGAAGCGAGGAAAGCCGAGGCGGCGGCCAAGCTAGACGCCCATGCTCTGCAACGCAGACTTGATCGGTCCCACGAGGTAAACCGATATCTCTTTTTGGACCATAAAAATCTGATGGGTGCTCAGGTGGAGACATCTCGTAAACATTGCGCAGACCTCGTTGGTATTAATTCTTTAATGGTCGACTTATCGCAGCGGCAGGCAGAACTCAGATTGGCGGCGCTGAAGGATAGACTGGCGGATACGGAGAAGTTAAAAACAAGGTACCAGAAGCAGGTGGACGTTCTTTTTGCGGAAAGTTATAGGTCTGGCTGGGAGAATAGAGAATTTGAAAACCATGCTGAGGTGGTGACGCCAGACCAATTTGACGATCAGAAAGGTGTCGAGAGGGACCACTACTCCATCAAGCACTACATGCAGCAGCTCAGGGACGAGATCAGAATTATATACCCATCCGACGTGCTGGAGATGCTTGCTGCGAAAAAGGATGGGCCCTCTACATCTGCCCCCGGTGCCGCAGAGCTTATCCCTGCTTCTGGTCCGCCAGATCGAACTCCGGAAGCCCCGGTCATTCAGCCTAGCCTCGGGGTCTCAATCGGTGAAGGGTCTGGCATAGTCGTCATATCCAGTGATGAATCTGATCCGGCCATGCCACCCTTCTCTGAAGCCGGTCCAAGTGCTGGGGTTGGCCGCGCCTCCTCGGATGGAGGTAACTAGGTCCCCCAATTATGTATATTTGTAAAGCTAATTGTTCATCGTAATCCTTCAAATAAATGATAAAGGACGCCCGATCATTTTTAGACTGTTTTCTTTTGCCTCCAACCATTTGTTTAACTGACTGTAAGGACTCGATTTCGGGTTATTAGTGAGC